>VTPC01000755.1:17478-168459 GCA_011009095.1 Ignelater luminosus | reverse complement strand
GTAAAAATAATCGTTAGGTGTAGATAGGTAGCTTCCTAGAACAACTTGAGAAAAAGATAGCCGTCCTTACTCTTGTAATTTTTTGTGGCCAAAACTTTCAATGCTGCATTCGATAATTTCATTTTTAAAATTTAATTACGCAGACGTAGAAAGCATTTATCAATACAATTAAACAATTAAAAATTATCAGTTCTATACATTATAAAAAAATTTATTTCACTTCTTAGAAAAAATCAAATATTGTGGAACGTAACATATAATACTTATTAATCGTTAATGTACGCAGTATTATAAATAATAAATATTAGGTTAGAAAGTCTAAGAGAGATGCCATTTCATGTTATTTATTAAATTATTACTTTAACAGAAGTACTGCCCTGGAATATAAGAGACTCAAAAATAGAGAGGGATATAGAAATTTGTATTTAGCACCTACCCACCTTACTAGTTAGTTACCGCCCCTACCTGCTACAACCCCATACCGATACCCCTCGACAATTGCAAAGTGTCCCTCGTTGTCCATTCTTAAGAAGTCGCACACAGTTTCTAAAGAGTATCTCATGTTCAACTGTCGAAAACAAATTAACATGCTGGAAATTTTATCTTCGACACTTTAGCTCCTTATGGCGTTATCACTTTTTAAAACCGCCGCCTCCTTAAATCAACGTCAAGAAGTCTAATCTCCTTTTAAAGGTTGACTTTTGTGTGAAACCTTAATAAAATATTTCCGTGTGCTTGCTTTGAAAACCTATTTTTCTTTATCATTTTTGGCATGTTTTTGTAAAACACGAAAGAAGATTTGTTAGACGTTTCCCAGAAGGTCTTAGTAATATGTAGTGAAAAGAGGACTCAGACCATGTCTGGTTGTCGGGTGGTTTGTGAAAAGAAAGAAAAGATAACTGTAGTTACAGTGGTGTCCCGTTTCTAGGAAACCGAAACATGGTTGAAACTACCATATTCGTTGGTTGGGAATGTATTATTATAAATTTTGAATACTTAAACAGAAAAATGTAGTAAAATACGGGTGGCCCAGAATTAGACCACCCGATCGCTGGAGATATCTGCATAACTTCCACTTTTGAGAACTACATTATTTAAGAATTAGAATATTTTCGTAGTAAAGAATCTTGTTGCCATTAAATTAATTCCAGAATTTAAATAATTTTGAAATATGTAGAAAAATTATTCTTACCTCTAATTTCAGGATGGCAATCAAGTAATTTATACACTTTTAAAACTGCGCGAACAACCCTCAACTGCAAAATACTCTTCTATAGTGTGGTCATTTTCGTTTAGGTACTTCAAAACTAATTGCTTGCCTTAAGAGGACACAAGAAAGGGTGAACTCGGTGGGGATGAATTACCTGAAGAAGTCACAATGAAGGCTTATTATAACGGTAATCTTTAAAGTCACCCATCACCATCAAAGTCAAGTATTGAACAAAACCCTATTTCAAGTAAAAACAATCGTACACAATGTTTAAGGGCGATTACAAACATATTAGTAATTCAATTGAAAAACTTTCTACTTTGTCTGTTAATGCAACTAATTAGGTACTAAAATGCAATAATAGATCAATTGTAAAGTTTCTAATTATATTGTAGAGGCCATTTTAAAATAAAGTACATTTTTATCTACGTATATCTTGAAGGTTAATTGGTCATAAGCATAACCTATTGTGCCACAGGGACCCTCAAGGCGAAATAAGGTGCGAATGATGCATTGAACCCCTAATTACACTAACAAATAGATTTCAGCTGCGGTAACCTGCGGCTTTGATTAAACGAACCATTAAACTAATGACCTTTCATTTTCTTCGAAATTCACTTACTATTTGCAATGAAGTTAATGAATCATAATGAGCAATCAACTTCGATTTTTCTATTATAAAAAGGGTTGTTTATGTTTCTTTGTTGGTAAGTCATCAGTTCTTTGAGAAGGTGACATTGTGTTTTTGAAGTCATGACAAGTTTTAGTATAACTTATCGAGAATTAGTTGACATTATTCGCGAAGAGCATGAATGTCTCCAAACCATAAATGCAGCTACCCAGAAGTAACAGAGACAGTGATAGAAAAAATACTTCATGAACTGAGTAAACATTTTTTACCAAACTTTGGACGCATCGCGGAACAAGAAAACTTTCTTGTCGAAGAATGCAGAGTGGTTCGCTGGGATATTTAAAATTACTTCAAGTTCCACAGAAACTGTTCCGGAAAATGAACCAACACCTTCAAAACGTCTTCGATGTGGACGACCAAAGTCATTTGAAGAATGTTGTGATCGAACAAAACGACGAGAAGTTAAAAGTTTGTGTTACAATCTTTCTGAGAAAATTATTACTGCAACTGCTAATAAGATTCGAAATAAATCACCAAGTTGTTCTCAGTTTAGTGCAGAAAAGGCTTTGGCTTTAATTCTGAATGCTTCTCTATCAAAGTTGCAGTATGAAGTAATTAGAAAAAAAAACCAAAGCAGTGGGTTGTAATATTTTCCCACCTTACTATAAAGTGTTGAACAAAGAAGGAATGTTACCCTATGGTGTAGAGGTAACGGAAGGTTACGCCTCGCATGTGTGGGTTTGCAAGAATTGCTGGATCACACTACAGAAAGAATTTTAAAAACTAAGACCAAAGAGTGTCAAAATGCGGCTGTGATGGTTCATCTGGTCACAGCGAATACAAACAAACTTTTGAAGAAGAAAATGTTTTGGATGCGAGTTGTTCCTTACGTCCCTGGTTCCTTTTCGCCTACATCAAAAGGAAAATAAAACTTTGGTGCACTGGAACAATACGAGATCTTCTTCGACGAGATTTTGCAGGCCCGTCCAATTTAATCAATACTGTAAAGAAACTGCCGAGAGCACGCAAAATAAAATTGCAAGAATTGAGTCCGAAATTGCTAATCTCAACGATACCTTACTCCACATCAGTGAAAAAACTTATAGAGTGAATCATGAACTACTGTTTACGATGATTCATGCAAAGATTGCTCGAACAATTACCGGTACTACATCAAACGCAGTATGTTTTATCTGCGAGGCAAAACCATCGGATATAAACCATCTAGATCTGGTGCGTAATGCATGCATTCAGGATAGGATTGTCGCTTCCGCATGCACGAATAAAATTCATGGAATGCCTTCTCAACATTACCTATAATAAATCATTCGAAAGGTGGCGAACCAATGCTGAAATAAGAAATGTCAAAAAAGAGACGAAAAAAGGATTCAGAACGAGTTCTTTAAGAAACTAGAACTCAAAATCGACGTCGTCAAACAATGCATGGGTACCACAAACGACGGAAATATATCAAGACGATTTTTTAATAATCCTGACGTTACAGGGGTAGACAAAAACTTAATTCATCGGTTTTCAATAATTCTGCAAGTAATAAACTCTGATGCTGAAATAGACGCTGAGAAATTTAATGACTACTGCAATGAGACTGCCGAGTTATACGTGAGTCTGCACAGCTGGTATAATATGCCAAACACAGTCCATAAAATCCTTCTACATGGCAGTAAAATAATAACAGCCGCTGCTTTGCCTAGAGGCATTTTATGGAAGGAGGCACGAGAAGCACGGAATAAGGACTACCGTCGATATCGAAGGGATCATTCGCAAAAATGTTATTAGTTTCTTTTATTATTAGCTATTATTGTAATTTTGTTATTTTGTATTTTCCGCTAGTATTTATAATAAAACTAGATAAAACTATTACTTTTACTATTTAATAATGATAGCAAGACTTAAACTTACCATACGAATCAATAAATAATACCTACGTAACTGATCCTTTGAGATAAATAATTAAGTCCATCGCGCCATACAGCGTAAACCACTGTGCGGCGTATGACAAGGTCATATATTATCTCAAAAACAGGGTGCAATTATTTTTATTGCATTCTTCGATAGGAATTAGGCCTACTTTGCCATAAAACTTCTTTCCTTAACGTGCATCGTTTATGAGATACAGGGTGTGAGTTTAATTAAAAACAAGAAATTGTAAATTGGACTTTGACAGCCTGTATCTCGAAAACGGCCAAGTTTCGGACCCATCTCCTTGGGAACTTTGTTTCTTAAAATCAACTGGAGAGTCACCCATCCAAGTTTGTTGCATCCTGTATAGGACTCAAATAAGGTAGATATAGTAAACGATGTAATAGCTCAAGAAAATAAAATCGTAGTGTATTTCTTTTATTATCATTATCTTCAAATTAGGTTCTTACTTGTCATAACGAAGGTTATCAATATTTAGTAAAGTAATTCATAACAAAGTTTAAAATTCCAAGATTAAAACAAAACGTAAAAATAAATCAATTTTACCAAATTTCCTGACCTTATTTGAAAATGGGTCACTATAATGATCGTTATAACGACGACGCCTTTTCTTTTCCATACAATAGCGAAAATGTGAAAACTTGCAAAGTTATTTGGAAACTTTGTACAGTATGTAGAAGTTTAGCGCTTTATTATTATTCTTTTCATTTTATTATTAATCTTCAATAGAAAACGAGAAAAAGATCTTTTATCGAATTAATAATTCGTTTTTTATTGGATAAAAACAATCTACATTCATAAAATTAATAATCATTCAAAATATGCTGTGTTTTTAAGCTAGATGATGATAATAAAAAGAAATATTTTAATTAGACGTAATTGATGGTATATCAACCTTGACCGGTCATTTGATTTTCTTTATTTTCATTTACTATATTACTACTAAAAGTTTTTGTGACTGTGTTGCTACTATTATCTTTGATCTTTGTTATTGAGAAATACTTCTTATTTTTTTATTTAACAAGCTATTAACTTTTTTGTAGCATGTAAGTTGAAAACGTCTTCTAAATATAGCATTAAAGAAAGAGAAAACGAAATACTGAAGCAAAAACAGTGACCAACCACACCATGTAACACAAATTTGTTAAAAACCACACAATGCACGATTTAAAATTACAATTCTGACAACTGCAATTTATACTCTTTAAATATTACCAAAATCCTCAATTTTGATCAAGTCTTGTTCATCAATAAAAGCAGAAAATTCAATTTCGTTAGTATCCAATAGATAGAAATCTTTTGCATAATCCTATTCCTATTATTTTTGCTATAATCTCCTTTACATTTATTTTGTTGTTTGGTCATAAACATCACAATTTTTAATTTATCAATTTAGTAGGTGTTACTTATTGGTGCCCAACGTAGGAATTGACAATTTAAAAATTCAGTATGATTTGTAACATCATTTTTACGTCACAATATGATTAATTCTACAATCCTATTTAACTCATGGCATGGCATAAACATGACACATACAAACTTAAAAAGTTAAGACTAATCTGCAAATAATTGAAAAATCAATTCATTTTTATCCTAATTTTTAAAAATGTTTTAATACACATGTACATATTTCAATACTTGCGTAATAATTACGTAAAGTGCATTCAAAACAATACGGTAAAGTACCCCGTTGCTTGCATTTTTACAATGAAAATCGTAATTTATTCTTAGACGCCAACTATTCGAATCAAATAGTAGAAACCTTGGAGTTAATACAATTCTATCACGTAATTAACACGAAAGCTTACACAGGTCAAACGGTAATAAAAATCATGTTCTAACAACTTCCCAAACCGTTAAAAAACAGGAAATTTCTTCGTACAACTATAAAATGTTATCAACTTATCAGATAACGCAACTATTAAAAAAAAACAAAAAAAACCGACATGGCATACTTACTTAAAATAAATGTCATATACACATGCACACGTACACACAGTGCTTGGTATCTTCCTTATTGTTTACAGAACCATCTGTTTTTCTCTACAACAGGGACACTGCCATAACAATCGATTCTTATCTCTGTAAAAGAAAAAGAGAAAAAATAAATTAATTTTCCTTTTTTTTCTTTCTTTTTAATTGTGTTTCAATCAAATTGAAAGTAAGATTTATATAATACACATACACACACAAATATCAACAAAGACACTAACAGGGCCGGATCTAAAAATAGATACACCCAAGGGGCCACCGACCTCGTACGCCGAAAAAAAATTTAATCAAACATTTCGCCAGTTCAGTCGTAAAATAAAGTGAAATGAGTTTTAACTAGTATAGTATTAGTTTTGATTGTACAAATAAATCATCGTTTTATTGATTATACTTTTATCATTACTATTAATTATTAAACTTGGAATGCGTTTATAAAAATAAAGGAACAAATTATTTGATTTTTAATTTTTGTACAGAATTATTAATGTGCACATAAATATAACATTTAATAGACTAGATTCTAAAAGAATAACTTTCTCTATAAACTAAAATTAATTAAAATTGTAGTTTCTTTTCAGCTCATTCTAAAAAACCATAAAAACAAATTAAATTGAGCATTGAACTGTAAATTTTATTAAATATTAGGGGTGGATTAATAAGATGAGGCGAACACCACAAGATGTATACTAGTATTTAAATACCAAAACCCCAGTAATGACCCAATAATATGTATTGACTTGGAAAAATATTTGCTGCTATAAAGATAATACCGACATAGGAAAACATGTAAATTGACAAGCGGTAATAAAGCTGCATACTCAGCAGCTCTAGGAGTTTCCAACAATATCAAAACATTAGATTCTCCGACTTTTCTAGATTTTATCGACTATTTTTAAAAATTGACCAAAGGGAAGAAAGAAAAGATAAAAAGAAGGTTGGTGCAGAAATAGTGTAACACCTGCCATTAAGATTTCGCTTTCTCTTGCTTGTCCTATTCTAGTGGATTTTTAGATCTTCTATGTTTTTAACGGCTTTACCTGTTCACTTCAACTTCCTTTTCCTAAAAGCCCAATAACGTTCTGTTGGCCTTAATTTTGGAACATTGGATGGATTGAACTCCTTTCTAAAACAGATCTGATTTCTTACATACCAATCTACTGTTTCTTTGACGCATTTTAAGGAATCAAGCATTTCTGGAGGCACTCTTTGATGTACATTTCAGTGCTAATGCGCCAACTGTAAAAAATGCAGTGCTCTTCTTACCACATTCGCAAATAGCTTACCAAAAAGGGCCTTTTTTCCTAATTTTTCGAAACCAATTATAAATTCTTCTACAGGAAGTCAGTGAGTCAAATTTTAGATATGTCTCGTCATCTAAAACAATGCAGACGTCCTCCTGACAAATCTTTGATTTCAAGAAGGTTTTAGCGAGTAATCTTGCCTTTCCCTAGATGTTTTGGTGGTCGTTTCGGTACTTTCCATTTATGAAAGTAACTACAGTTTTTTGTTTTTTTAATTTTTTGTACTCCAGACTGGGACACACCTATAGTTCTAGCAATGTCTCGAGTTTGAAGCTGGGCGGTTCTTCTTGATTTCTTTTAAAAGTTCTTTCTCTAAATGCCTATTATTACCAGTGCCTTTAAGTCGACCACTTTGCTGCTTATCTTGGATAGATCAATCATGTGAAAAATCTGTTCATGAATGCCTAATTTCCGAGCACTACATTTAGTTAACCTTTGGGAATTTATGGAAAGTTTTAAAATCTCACCTCTAAGTTTTTCAATTTTTCAAGTTTGTTAAATTCATATTTACACTTTGTTATTTGACAGTTCAAATAAATGATATAACAAGTGCTTTCATATATTTCATACTTTGAACATATAGAAAATTATATGCAATAGGGCAGAATTTAATAGAACTCTTGCGGGCATTAGAAGTATAAAAATAGATCACATTTAAATTTTTAACTTCTATAGACTGAACTCCTCCCACTTTTCGTTTAATTCCTCTCATTAGATTTTGCGCAACTTCTTCATATATCATTTTACTATATTTGCTATATTTTGGTTAGAAGTCTTTCACATTTTCACCTGTTTTTGCTTGTTTCAGTCTTTGTTTGATTAGTACCCAATATTTTTCTATCGGGCGAAGGCAAAGTTTAGGGTAACTAGATGGATTCCCCTCCTTTGAAACAGAAATGATGTTTTCCTGTTGAAACCATTTCAGAGTGCCGTTTGCATAATGAGCACTAGTAAGATTTGATCAAAACATTACAGTTTTCGTGTTTACCAAATTACTTGTACCTCCAGTAACAAAAGGATAGCCATTGCTGAATTTTTTGTCAATCTTTTAACAAGCTTCTTTTTTCGATTTCTATCAAAAGCCCCTTTTTTATCGTCCATTTCTTGGCTTGCCAGTAATTCTTTGGTCTTCTATGCATCTTCGAATTACATTTTTCACCGTATTTCTGTTTGATTTAACAACTTTTCTAATGCTTGAGAAGACAGATACTTAATTTTCACTTCGCAAGGGCAAAATATTTTACACCAAATTTTATCTTTCTGTAGCCATTTCTTACAATTACTTCTTGCTTCTTCCGAATTTCATGTTTCTAGCTTTTTCCGATTGAGATCCGCGTCGATTATATATATATATATATATATATATATATATAGCACGTTTCGCCTTTTGTCACTCCTTAGAAGGGAGTTAGGAGAAATTCCCTTCTTAGCGAGTCTTTTTTTTTTTCAATGAAGAACTGAATATCTCAAAGTCTCTAGATAAATAGAAGGGAAACATCAAAGACCTTTCATTACCGCTATTAGTGCAATTTGGTGAAAATTCATTTCCATTAAATTTTCTTCTCAGTCTTATAGATCAACAATTAATTATAAATTACAGCTAAATGTGCAAGGACATGCAGCTAATTTTTTAGAAGTTTTAATTGATATAATTAGCTTTAAGATATCTTTCCAAAAACGCATAGCCCAAACTCGGCAAATTACCCTTACATATCAGAGTAAGTCAACTGGGCCAAGTGCTAGTTTTTATAATGATCACCTAAATATTATTTCAGTTTATTGAAGTTTTAAACTAATTCCAAATTGATACTTATTTTAAAATGAGAAGTACTCTAAATTGTGAATTAAAACTATGTTTAATATGGTTTTTGTGCGTATTGCTTAAAAATAAATGCTCAACTTTACTTCAACCTTTTATTTAAATGTTTCAGTTTTCGTGATTAATTTTTTAATTAGATGAGATAAGAAAGTCATATCTCATTAATAAATTTCCATTAGTAGGATATGCCGAGTTGACCTGTCATTAAGAAGAGACGTTTTTGTGTCTTGTCCAGTTGACCCTTTGCTCTGGTGTGACTTATGTTTGACCATTTTGTGCAATTGACCTATTCCAAACTTATACAATAAAGAGTGTACACGATAAAATCTGGTCGATGATTTTATTCTATATTTATTTAACCTTGAATCAACCAATGTATTTTCTATGTTTCTATGTAATTATAAACCTTAATCTAACAGTTTTATAAAAAAAATTACTTAATTTCATATGTATGGATAACCTGTCGTACTTAGATTTAACGCCTCCCATCATCCTTCGAACAACTGTATCAGACACTGCTGCGCTTGCTTTTTTGTAGCCGACTGTGAATTTCTTTATGTCTGTTGCTTCTAATTTTGTGTTTTTTAAATTCCGCTTCACCAATGCCCAATGTTCAACGAACTCCGAAGGAGTCGTTACTGAATTTGCGAAGTCTGTCTGTCCGCATTTTTTGTCACATTTTAAAATTTCAACTTCAGATTTGGTTTCTACATCAAAAACTAAAGACCACGTGGTACCTTCGTTTTTCGATAACTCTTCGGGAACATGGTCAAAATGGCCGCTAAAATTTGAAAAAAGTAACAAAACAGAAGTTCGTTGTGGTTATACTTTGCATTCTCAGATGTTTTTCAATTGCTCAAAGTTCCGGGCAATTAGGTGCATTGCCTTCCTTGGTTACCAGTTACCTTGTTGTCAAAGTATCATTTTCCTGCCAGTTTACCATAGTGATAGATTGCTAGGTCTGACCAGGAAACTACAGAACCCTTACGACGACGAATGAGCGGAAGTAAACTTTTTTGTAAACATTCCTTGACGGGAATATCCTGGTTGACACTTCGCGTTGCTAAGTAAAGTGTACTTTTAAATTTAATGAAATTGCGTGTACACAAAAAATAACCTTCTCTTAGCAAATAGCTGAAATTGAAAATTTTCGCCCGTTTAATAGAGGAAATATTCGTGATCAAAGCTGGCACTTTTTACATGCTTTGCATATTTATACCACTTAACTAAAAGTTACATATTTCCGTCATAACTTTAAAACTTTTCGATATTTTTTTTGCAAAAACAACTTATTTATAAATTAGTTTATTATGAATATTTTGAATAAAAAAAGCAAGTTAAGTGGGTTTGAATATATCTATTACGAAATGTGTTTCTTCGTACGTTTCCAATCTCTTCTCTGTGATGAAGATCATATTCTTTTTATATTCATCCTCGTCCTCCACAATCTGTGGTTTTTGCACAGATTGTGAATTATAGCCACACCTACGACTGTTGCTTTGGCTGTCTCCAGACCTACTTTTAACCATTGAATAGGCATTGAAATTTATAAACATTTCCATTGCCCAAATAATCGTTCGACACAATTTCTAGTTCTAATATGTGCTTCATTATATCATTCTTCAGCTGGTGGGGTAGTAGAATCTAAAACTGATGTCAGCAGATCACTAGCAAGCATATCTTGTACTTCTCCATTTTCAAATTTTTTTCTTTAAATGGCATCCGCTCCAAATCCTTGACTCATGTACACCTGGCAATTATATTTAAGATTCGGAATTTTGCATCACATACGATCTATACATTCAAAGAAAAAAAGCCCTTTCTAATTAAAAAAGGTTTGGGTATATTCCCGTCCGGGGTTTTTTATCTTGATATGAGTACAGTCGATTGCTTCGATTATAGTAATTTGTTACAGTCGAGACGAGAATATTGCGCTCGAGGCGAAGCCGAGGGCGTAATCACGTCGAGAGTGTAATATTACTTACTCCCGTAGGACGTACAACATTTTCTTGCCCGTAAACTAAATTCATTTTCGTTTGTAACAGGGACGTAATGATTCATTACAGCCCTTGGGACGTTATAAGGGAAAATGTATTCTGCAGCATTCCTAGCAATAGTTCCAGATATTCTACTCAATATTATTGACATGTCCTGCTGAGAAAAGCCATGCAGATCTTGTTGAAAAGCCCCTAAAATATCATCGCTGTTATGTTTTAATTGTGACACTTGAGTATAGGTTTTGCCTTAGTGCAGTATCTGAAGAACAAAAGAATCTGAATTTCTAGAGAAATTGGCAATTCTCTTCGATTTCTATGGTCTCACCAAATCTCCCTAAACAAGTTTTCAGAAACCTAATTCGCCGTGTTGTATCAAGAGGTTCATTCGTCTCTACTTTTTTCGATTTCATCTTAAATAAAGTAAATTCTTCATCGTTCTTAATATGGCACAATCCAAATTACAAAAGCAATCAACTATAAATGCCTCCTTAATCTAGGGCGACCGACAGGTCGTTTAAGAAATGCGTTTATTTTGAAGTGCGTTTAAACAATAGACGCTAATAAATTTGATTATCGGTACAAATTTTTACGTCTAGAGGCCTTGTTTACTGCGACTATTAGCAAGACTACTATTATTTACTTAACCATTAAAAGTATGACAGTTTTCAGTTCGGAGTACAACCTCGGCACGGCATGTAATGAGGTACTTGCATGATTTTTTTTGTTTGTAGAGATCAAATGGACGCCATCCCTAGTGATGTCAGAATGCACACGTATCTTATCGTGCGATATTGCCGCGCTGCTTAATTACCTATCTTAATTACAGTTTGGATTAGGAATTTATCCCTGCGTTCGGTAAGGACCTCTGACAGCTGTTTTTGCTGGAAGTCGTCTCCTGTTCTTGTCACTAAAATCTGAACTTTATTTGAGTGACAAGAACAAAGAGACGATCCCGATTAAAAATAGCTGTCAGATGTACCTTACCGAACGCAGAGTGGTATATTACGGACAGCTCATTTTACTTTCATTTCTGTCAAAGCGATCGACATTTAAGGTTAGGTTTCATAAACGGGTCTGGCAATGTGGCAACGGCGAAACTCTATAACAGGTCATGGAATTACGCTGCTTCCAAATTTACTTCCAATTTTAATTTTCTTATTTCTAATTTACGAAGCAATAAAAGAATTAATGAATGCTAACATTAGAATCACTTGTGATAGACTTTTAACATCTGATGATTAATTATGCAAAATCTAACATAGTGCATCTACCTTATTGTATATTGTCATTCTAAATAAGACATCTCTGATAACTGTATTCCTATAAATCTAATTGGAGATTGACATAGAGCAAAATTATTTGTAAATTTGTAAATAGAGTTGCCTAACCAACTTGTTATATGTATACATTCTATATAAAAAAAAATTATTTCTCTACTAGGTCACCTGCGGTGGCCAACTATCAGGCTACTCTCCGCCACATCACTTACGGTCAGAATTTCTCCTTCTATTCATCACTTGACCTACCTCACGGTCGGGCTTTGTTTCCATCCTACTACATACGCAACCAAATGGAAGCAGTAAGATGCTTTTAAGAGTCAACGTAAATCCAATTTTGATAGATTCAGCAATTCAATAATTACTGGAGAATGTTTTTCCTATTAAGCAGTGAAAAAAAAAACAAAACATAGAGCCCGCTCTCACTACCAGTACGCAGTAACGCTCACAAGAAATATATTTTAAAAATTACGTGTGTTCAGCAAAACTTTGCAGAAGAAGCAGTTGTTTGTCTCTTCTGTCCATCTCTAACACCGGCCCTAATGTTTACCCTATCTTACCTATGGACGCTCTTTAAGAAAATATATGTTTATTCCTCTTTAGATGTCAACTCGACCAATTTTGCCAACGCGTGCTTGATGTGATGATGATGATTTGACTGAAAACGCTACACGTGTTCAACTTTTTTTTTAAACTTTGGCTTTCGATATATTTTTTCTCTCTGTGCAAGCGTGCACACAAATTCCTACGTATTAAGGCACAGCTCATATAATACATATAAAAATGTGTAAATATACACAAAAATGTAGAAGTTGGCATTGGATTTTGTCCACGCATTTCCTTTCTGTTGCATGAATAACGTGTGTGTGCCACCTTAAATAAGTATATTTAGAAAAATAAAAAATGCTCACATCAGAAAAATATAAAATTCTGTTTTATTTTACGTTTTCTTTCAAAAACTATAGGCGTTAAGGATTTGTCATCAATTAATTTTAAAATATACATTAAAAATATGTTACGTTGAAAGCTCGTTTTATTGCTATACAAACTTTTTTAGTAGGATGATTTCTTTCTAGTAGCTAACACAGCTTTTCTGTTTGTCTAGCCGTCTAGCGTCTAGGTTACTATTATTATCGTAGTTGTTTTTAAAAACTTTTTTAAGTTTCTCAGCAAATCAAGGTATACCTTTAAAATGCTTTATTTATTTAAGGCGTTGCACGCAATAATATTCAACAAAGTTTTATCAGGGAATAAATCTAAAAAAGGGTAAACGAAAGGAAAGCATGATGCATGCAATAGTTTTATTTTCAGGCCACTTCTTAGTTTTCCTTCGTTTTTAGTCGCGTTCAACTTATCCCAATACGATCATACTGACATCTCCTTTTTTTGGACATTTGGATTTTATAAAATTAAAAATAGAAAGTGTTTGTGCGTGTCGGTGTTTTTTGGCGATTTTTTGTTTTTGTTTTGATAGAAAGTCGCCTACGTTGTTGCGTGTTAACGTGCGCCAAATAAAAATATGCGGAATTAAGATTTTGCGTTTTTCTATTAAGTTTTTTTGTCTCGTGAATTTTGTACTTTTATGTCTACGTTGTTATTCAATGTTTATTTGGTGAAATTTATGCATTTCTATTTTGTTTTGGCGGCGTGTTTATTCAACTGTTAATTATTTCGTTATTAGATACCCAACAGCTTGGATAAAAATAGTAAATTAGGACTTTGACTATTTTTAATTAAATATCTCTAGACTACTACCTACTACATAATAAATAACTTTTTAATTGCTAGACCGGAAATAAATAAGTTTTTTGTAGAGCATTTTCAAAAAGAAGTAAAATACGATTTTATTTACTCTTTGTTCTGAGTTTTCACTTGAATAGTTTTTATATTGCAAGTCATTGAAAATAAAAATATGTGCAACCCTTGATTAACCTCCAAAACGTGATATATCAGACACAGACGTATGAGAAAACTGCCATTAAACGCTCGAATCGGTTGTTTGATGTCGTGTATCCTCACAGAGATAATACGGTATTGCAACTAGTAAATTACCACTTCTGTATTTTCAGTATAATGTAATACTATCTCAAGAATATCAAGAAACTATAATGTCTTCTAAATACATGCTTAGATAGAAACAACAAAAATTTCGATCACGGTAGAATCGAGAAGAATTAATATATCAATTAGTCAGCCAGCTGCTGAAAGCGGTTACTCATAAAAAAAGTTATTTTTATTTCAGAACGGGTGTTCTCCAAATATTATCATTTTCTTCTTCTTATCTTAAGGCAACGTAGATTCAATTGAACTACCCTCCACTTCGCCAAATATTCCAATCTCACCAAACTGCAATTATCCTTCTGGGTGATGCCGGTGCTCACTGTGTACTATTATCGAACTCAGAGCGTTTGGTTCACACCATATCTAATAAAAATAATCTATTCTTCTTTCTATTTCCCCTAGCGTCCAAGTCTTCTCTCTAAAGACAATTATGAAAAAAAAGTTGGTGCTCGAAATGATGTGTACTGCTTTGTTTGTAGTTCAATTTCTTTACAGTTTTAATCATTTTCCCATAGCAACTTGATTCACACTTTGGAAAGTAAATAAGTACTTTTAAAATATTCCGAGCTTGGATAAGATTTTTTGGGTTAATCGGGCTTTTTTCACTAATGGTCATCCTATTGCCATGCCGTTCTATCGTCTGGGGTACAGCTGCAAGGTATTCAGTTCCTTGGGTATTCGGTTGCACCGGTTCCGGTGCACCTGTTACCTATTTCCTTCCTCTCAGGTATGCAGAGTGCACAGGGCTCGGGTCATCTTTCCCTTAAGGTGACCACGTTCTAGAGAGAAGCCGGTCCATCCCTCGAGTCGTCCGCCCGCACGCCACCTGATCTCACCTCCACAGCCTGAAATGTGAAAGTGGAATCGTGAAAAGAATCAATTTCCCTATCAAGTTTTTCCAATTTTTTCATCCACCAAGTTCACGAACTTCCACATCATACAACTTTCTGCGTCGTCACGTTGAACCGTCCAATCCATACTGTAGTTACAAGTGGAGATCACAGTGAGTCCGTCGCCGATCTCGATGGAATTTTTACTTCCGATTCTACATCGAAAATAAGTCGACACGTATTTTGCCGTTTGTTTACTAAATTAACTGATTAAAATTGGCTTTCACAAAACTGGCGCGGATCCAGCTGTCTTAACCGATTTCAATGAAACTTTTATGGGTGTTTCTACATCGAGAAATATTAGACCCTTATATAGAGGTTTTTCAATATACGCCCCACAACAAAAGGCATGGCACAGTGGATTTTATTCTGACCGTCCTGGGGAGTACATTGAAAAACCTCTATACAATATTTTTTGTTTTGTGAAAGTCAGTTTTAGCCATTTCCAACTTATTGCATTTTCTTGCAAGACCCGAGGGGCCCATTTAGACGAATGGCAAAATACGTGTCGACTTATTTTCGATGTAGAATCGCCAGTAACAATTTCAACGAAATCGGCGACGGACTTACTGTGCCCTCCCCTTGTTAGTGTGGGTCAGTTAGTTATCAATTAAAATTTAATTGACTGATTATTGGCCACAACAGTATTGTAGCCGCTTCATCTGGGCCAATGCTATCACCATCCAACGCCACCTACACCGTAGAGAGCAACCATACCGTACTCCACTCAAGCTTCAATTACGAGTAATCCATCCAACCCCAACCACAGGCCGAAGAGGCGTGATGCCTCACACGACCAATGAAAAGCAGGAAGCACTACGACATGACATGGTCGAATGACCTTTTTTTCTGTTAAATATTTGTCTGGTTAAAAGTCTACTTTACTTTCAGTATTAAACATAATCTGACATTTTATGTTTGTTATCATGGTTCTAATATCTTTAGAACACCAAACAACACGTCAAGATTTAACGGAAATTAAAAATCTTAGCCCAAGTACGAATCAAATTGTTTGGACCAATTTGACTTTTCAAGTTAGAATTTTGCAAAAAGATCCTAGCAGTCGTTATCAAGTTAGGTCAGTTCATGAAAAGTCCTGTTGCGTAGCTTGTAGATAAAAAGCTGCTTTAAACACCAGACATCCCCGCCCAACTAGCTCGCTCTTATGACCCATCATAAAAAGATTAAAAAGGACGTTATCTTTGACATATGTAGGGCATGTATGCAGTATATAACGTCCTGTATTTTTTCGTTTGGGGACATCTACTTTCAGTTTTAGCCTTTGATATTAAGATTTAATATCTGCCTTACTACTCTTGGTCTCCTGGTTGCATTTTTCAGCGAAAGACTGTACACAAATGACCTTTTTCTGTCGTTAACAGAATCTTGAATATATTGCATCAGTAATATTCTGTATATATCAGGACCACTGTCGCAATCATTACATCTGAAGTTAGAGATCAAGCATTATGAAATTTGAATATCGATTAATGAATAATTAATTGGAAGAGTCGGCTAAACCCTGAGAAAATGATAATTTCAGTTTTACAGAATTAAAAAATTCAGTAAGTTACCGGAGCACTCTGAAGTTGGATACATTTACTGTCAAGTAGAAGCACATTAGATTATGACACTTCTTTAAGTGTGTGTCGGTATATCCCTCTCAAAACCATAGCATACATAAAATAGCCAACTTTGTGAAAATCATTTTGATGTGAAACAAAAATATTGAGTGTTTCTAGATTCAGTTTCATTTTCTCAACTAAAAAAAAGAATTCTTTCGAGGTTCTGTCTCTTTTCAATTTTTTAAATAGTTTTTGGTATGTATCGGTGTTTAAACAGGTTTATGTTTACAAAACTTATCTAACATCGTCGCCGGAAGCAAACCCATCTGTTCAGGATAAATTAAAGGAATAAACATATAAATTACCCCAAAAAAACGGCAAGTACTTATTGAATTATTTCACACATGAAAGGCCACTAGAAGGCAGGCAACATGTGGTTTCAGTTGCAGCACCTCTCTTCTTTCTGTCTCGCTCACCCGTACACTTTTTAAAAAACTTAATAGTATTATAAAAGTAACTTCTGTCGACCTTGTTCATGCTCAAAGTGTTCTAAGAATAGAACTTCACTATGCTACAAGTCAATATAAACGTACACACGTATTCACGTACACACAATTGCGTTTTCTAAACCTTGACCGTGGGCGAATTGCATATTTTAAATTAAAGAAAATTTTAATACACCTTGTAGCCTTTAGTGTTCACAGGAAGTCGTAGGAGCATAGTGAGAAAATAGTTGAACGATTCCGAAATATACCGACTGAATATGGTAATGGTGAAAGCTTTATGTATTTTCCTCCCCTATAAGATCTTTCGGAATCTTTTAAGGATACGAACATTGATCTTCATCAATGTCCACAACAATCCGTAGAAAATTTCCCAGGGGGAATGCAATTCTCTGTTAGTAACGATGTGTCACTTATTTGTTTCCAATGTTTTGGCAATATTTTCTTATAGGCTCGATTTTCACTTTTGTTATCCTTAAAACAAAAAAGATTCTTCCCGTACTTAAAAGAAGTAAATGCACGCAAAACGTATCGAAAATGTATTAAAATCAACTGCGTACCACCTTTTCTCTCCCCACTATGAAATGTCGACAGCTAGAGAAAAGAGATAAAAATAAACCAGGAGACATTCAAAATGTACGTGCTAATTGGATAACAGATATGCACCTATTTGTTGTCGAGGTAGAACATATTGGACACGATTCAGTTACTATTCATAAAAACAGTCGATAATAAACTATAATGCTCCTACGATAAGTGAATAGTCATAAATCAGTTTCTCTATTATAATAATAATAATAATAATAACAACAACAAACTAAAATGATAAATTATTTAAGGAATCGCCGTTTTGTATAATTCCATAATTTAAAAGACGTTTAAGGTTAGAACACAGAAAGTTACTTAAGATCGAATTTGAATTTCAAATATAATAAAGAAGTGAGGTTAATATGTTTAACTTTCATAAAAAGTGAGGTTAGTTTGGTATTCTGATGAATAATTTCAAGTTTGTGATATTAGTTATATTTACTGTGCAAACACTAAATTCTAATGAGAACCTGCATTATCTTAATCTTCCTAAAACTTACGAACTATCCATCAAACAAACTCTGGAGAAATATAGTGGTGTGAAAATAATTCAGTTGCTATTCATAGAAATCTAAAACATATCTATAGCAGGAATTCAAGGGGGTGTACAATAATAAGTTAGAAGTGTTTTCACAACTTTCAAACGCACAGACATCTAATTTATCCACAGTAAGTGCATTAGGAATTTTTCTCTTAAGTCTTAACGATTCTTCCGTCAAGTTTATTCTGTCACAAAGATTAACTGTGACATATTGATAGCATGAAAACTTACTTTATTGCCATTTTGTAAACTTTTTTAATTGAATCCTGAAATTCAAAGTAGCTAGTTGAAATCGTTCTTGAAGTTGGAATATTTTACTGCGGTTTAATTTGAGAAACTCTGAAGAATGTCAAGACGACCAACAACTCGAGGTCAATGAATAATAATTGGATATATTTTAACGTGTATCTTCCACAATGCTTTAGTTGGCTTTTTTTGATATACAAATAGGGTTGTTCAGAAAATCCATTAATTGGTGGAGAGGAGATATCATCATTATTTCGTTATTATTGCAAGTGGTCATGAGTGTGTAGTGGAAAGGATGCCGAAGGAGTTCTCTTCTACGAGCTATTACTGCTGTGTTGCTGGAAACTCCAAAATTAACCTCGACATCACTGAAAGCAAGCACTGTTTCACCACAACCATGTTGGACCGATACATCTACGAGGAACTTATACAAACTGATCGAGTTGTATTGGAACATGAGTAATCATTTATCTTGCTCTCTTCAGAACTCCTTGAATGAGAAAAAATATCATTCAAAAAAATAGTTTCAAAAGCATAAACGTAAGAATCTTTCACAAAAAAAGAAAGGTTCTACAAGGGCTGGAATGAAGAATTTATCACAATAGAAGATACATAACGGATTTAATTCTGTTGTAAAGAAAAAACATTGGGTCTTCACTGTACCTACTTTAAAACAAACAAACTTGATAAAAAACCGAAACTAAAAGATCTGCTATACTACTCTGTAATAGTTATTTACATGGAAATTGCGCAAACAGGGCGTTAGCCCGAGTTTTGCGTAAGAAAGAATTGTGTACAAAATTTTATGTAGAACCGTTGAATTTTTTGCAAATAAAACCATTTTTGCTGCTCTCAATCATAGGCCTAACCACTTTCGATCAAGATTTTGTGAATATTAATTCAAAGTAACAGCTGAATCTCATTTTTCAAAATGATAGCAACGCACTTAGCAACAGTGTAAACAATAAACAAATTTGAAAATATTATCGCACGTGTGCGGTAATCTAAATAGTACCGTACACGTGCGGTAATCTGAAACATTACGTTATCCCAGAGTGCGATATATAAGATATATCTCACGGTTGTACATAAAACAATTTGTATTACCCGATAAAATCACAAATTTCATCTGGCTACCGATTTGAAAGCAGAACCCTTATATTGAGAATATGTTCAGACTAAACTATGTACTCTAGATGCATAGGAGAAATTTGGATAATCCCAAATTGCGAGTCAAAAATGGTGTGGTCTGAAAATCATTTTGTCAACGCTTGAAGTTTAGAGCCAAAAAGGGTTGAGCCTATTATTAAAACGTCTTCGGCACCTGGCCAACCAAACCGATCGGATAATCCAATTTTTCTTACTGAGCCAGACGTATTTTTGAGGCGAGACATGTTTTTTAGGTTAGTTTTCGAATTAAAAACGTGCAGCTATTTTTTAATACTCCAAACTAATAGCTTTCAACCCAGACTATTCAGTTGTGTAGAACAAAGGTAGGTACTCAAAAACTTTGTCAAAATACAACTGTCTAAATATCTAGAAAACTGTATTAAGTGTGTTAATAAACCAAAACCCTCAGCCAGGATAAATGAGAGACATTTCGATTTTGCTGCTCATTATTTAATTTAAACACAGATACTGTATTAGATCTGCCGAATCGAGATCACAAAATGCACAAAAAAGTCGCAACACCATTACTTCACAGGGGAAGGAAGTGGTGACACCCTACCTCCCTATTCTGCTTACCTAGTAAGTCCCTCATTAGAATCGTCTTATGCGACACCCAGTGCCAACTAAGCTAATCTAATCCGTAGAAATTATATATACCTTTCATCAACGTCCCATCACTCCAGCGCAAAACATCCGGGTCGATAATCGTGGCCTTTACAAGCCCTCTGCTGATGTCCGCCACCATAGGAATTTTCATCCAATTCCAAACGTCCTACATGCGAATCGTTTCCTGTCTTCTTTGGAAGCAAGAAATTAAATGTGACAGTCACTGTAATCGTACACGTAATTTTATTGAGTGGTAATAAGGAAAGATACTTTCAAAAAAATCTTTTTTCCGGAAAAAGATTCGATTTCAAAGCAAAGATAGACTTTATGCCCTAGTTCGTGCAAGGTTCGGATATAAAATCACTTTAGAGTAGAGCAGAACAGAGCAATGCACATCTGTTTTCTGTTCCTGCGCGTGTGAACTGCGGAGAGCAGAACACCAGAAAGCAGCTATCTATCAGAATTCTTCGTGCTTTGCTCTGCTCACAAGTGCGCTCAGTCCCATTTAATTTACATTGCAGATTCAGATTTAAACAGCTCTGTTGTCGTTGGTCTTTAAAACTTATAAAACCTATGTAGAATTGAGATGATAAAAATTCTTCGATCGATCATGGCGATACTTTGATATAACATTTTTAAGGGATTGTCAAATAAATTTCAACAATGAAAGGTTTCTAGATGGCCAACTTTTGAGAATATTAATGATGCTGAAGACTTATTTATTTTAGCAATATGCTAATAGATAAAATAAAAATAATAAAGTAGAATATCAGGTTATACCGTAATTCCAACAAATTTGATGTTCTCTTCTAAAAAGAAAATGATGCCGGAACCCAACAGATTCAAAGAAGCTTTAGAGTTTTAAATTTTATAATAAAAAGTAGCCAGAGTCGGAAAAACAAAATTTTATTGATATTTAATTAACAACCCACGAGTACAATTTGTGAATGTAACACTACTGAGAGAATTGAACAATCAAAACTCTAGTTAACTGCGTACTATCGCAGATTTTCTCTTTCTAAGAGTTTCTTTAATATCTTTGATAAGAAATAATCCAAATGAGTGCAGAAACCCCCTTCCGGTGCATTACGTCACAAAAACACACCGGTATTTTAGGCTTTACTAGCTTTCAGGTCTTTTCAAGCTGATCTGATCGTACGTTTCAGGGCGGTTGATGCTTTTAGGTTAGTGATTTTTGAACCAGTTGAGCTTTTTTAGTTCAGCCAAGACGATGTTTTGGGACATAACTTTAAGTGGGCACGACGGTCGTCAACAGTGTCATTATTTTCCGTAATGGAGACGCAGTACCTGTGGAAAACAGTGTACCTTTGGTTATTTAGTTCAACATGTAAACTGTGCGATTTTCAATTTTACTTCTGATGAATCTATTGACACAGTTGTAAAATTCAACGCCATTTCTTTAAAGATTTCCTAAAGAATAGCAAAGTTTGAAAAGAGATATGATGATATAAAATGAGGTTTCCGTTGATTCCATTTAGTTCTCAAAAACGGCAAATTATAGATGTCTAGGATTTACAATTAATGTAGTAGAACTCACCTCAACAGTAGAAATTCTGATTACTTAAGTACTTTAACTTGAAACTTAAGTTTCCTTTCAGTAGTAAACCAAAACTTCACTTTCAGATTGAGATAGTTAATTATTGAAAATAGTCTTGTTGAACCCGCTAAAGAAATAATAATATGAACTAAATAATAAACAGAAACATACAATATCAAAAACTGTAGTAATTTAATAATAATTCTAGTTCACAACTTAATTAGTTATACTTATCACGGAATAAATAAATCAGAATGGTGTAAATGATAATAGGTTAGGTGTAAGAAAGCAATCAAATCATTTCAATACGATTGTTCATTAACGACACCGGTTTCTCATTTAAAATTAACTTACAAGAAAAATAAAAATAAATCAAGGATCACCTGGAAAACATATTTACGTAATTATATAACAAATCTTAGTCTTTCAGTTAATTTCGTGCAGGCCAAGTATGTATTCTTGAAATCTTTTCTTAGCTGGGGTAATAAAAAATTAAAAATACTTTTATTACAATTCTTTTTTCTTTTGGTTTAACGACACCTGTAGAGAGGCTTCCCTTTGAATTTAGTATACTGTGTAAAACTAATATTACATAAGCGTTGCTTCATTTATTGTTTTTAGCTATTATCAACGAAATGATAAAAGTTTATTTAATTTTATATAATTTAAATTTAAACATGTTACTGAATATAATTACATGTTTTATACAATAACGGGCAATATTCGAAATAAATGAAATGGTAGGTGGCGTCCCCCAAGGGTTTAATCGGTGTCCTCTAGTATTTACTTTCTGTTTGCGCTTGCTAACTTAAAACATAATTTTACAATACTACATTTTCCATGGCGTTCGAAATTTTATTACCCAAATGAGAAATTTAATGCTTGATAATGGAATATGCAACACGGAAGCGTTTCTCTAATAATCTTTCCTTTAAAACCAGCACGATAGTTATTTAATATTCAATAAATCACAATATGATTGTTCCCTCCTAATAAAGCGCGTGTGTGGACACATCCACCCGTTATGTACCGTTGTTTCAGTTGCAAAAGAAAATGTAGAGCAAAAGATTCACGATTCTGAATAAATGAAGTTTGACAAAAATATTGGACAAAGAAGACAAACATGGATATTTATACATATTGTTTCCTTAACAATCGTTTATGTGTTAATACGAGAATAAAAAATACAAAAGAAAAATGCTTCATTAAAAATTATCTTAATAGCAATTGGGCATTGAAATTGCAAATACACAAACACAATCGTTAATAAACAGAAAAAAAACCAAAACCTTTTTCTCCATTGAACTAGACCTTGAAAAGTAATCATGTTTATAGTGTACACGTGCTTGAGAAATTCCTAAATAGTTTGCACTATTACGTGATTCCAGGTCTCTTTATCGTATTTTCAACGAAATAATTTCCATTGCCGTCACTGCAAGTGAAATGTAACGAGACTGACGTGCGGCCAAGTACACATGTAAACAAGTAGCAAAAATAAAAATAACATTTTCATTACCTGCAAACTGATAAGAGATATCGCTACTGTTACACAATTCCCTATTGTTAGTACATAATGATTTTTTTGTCCGTTACAAATTTAGTTAATAGGTTTTTTTACACTTCGGAACAAAATTTAATTTTACACTTCAAAACTTCATTTGGAAAGTTTTTGTCTTTTCTCTCTTGCAAATTAAAAGGTATTTTAAAGGCTTGTCTATTTAGATTTAAATTTTTTTTGTAAAACACGAATAAATTAAATCAAATCAGATTGTCGCAAAATTTCAATATCATTTTGTAAATATTGTGCCATCTGCATTATGTAAAAGTTACTAACATGAATAATGAAAGAAATTTCAGATTTGATATCAATATCACAAACAATACTTACAAAACAACTTTATAGTAGAAAAAAACACCCATGACTAGAATTTACTGCGCTTTATTTTTACTTTTGTAAATACTGGGTGAAATGCAACCCCACTACATAATATATCATACTTTTGCCAAGAAAAATTATTTATAAACACATACAACTAATCAACAAGGAAGTTGTAATGTAGGTACGTAAATATGCGCGTAGTAGGCGGTGAGTGGATACAATCTTATTTTTCATTAAAAACAAATGAAGAGAGCAGTGATAAAAAATATTTAGTCTGATAAACAAAATGATTCATTTATAATCAAACTTGCAATAACATCCCGGCGCGGCGCCTTACTTGAATTCTACTTACAATTCACTTAACAAACTATAAACAATATCATCTACAGTCTATTTAATGTTCAATGAAGCACTTATTATTATAAATAATAAACAACTTGTTTTTCTAAAATGCAGAATCGTCAGGATGATATAAATAAACATTTTATTTATTGATTAATATTCTGCGAACTTTAAACCACTCTCTCTCTCGTAATGGTTACGATTTTATTGTTATTTTGCAATGCACTCTTCTCTGCATTTGTTTACCTTGCTCCAGTGGTACTGCTACATGCAACTGTTTATAAGAAATTCGTTATCTAACAAAGAAAAACAACTTTGCCTTGAGGTTTTATTGAGAACTCAATCTAAATATGTTTTGTTCAACTTTATGCAGCTTAAAGAAACTTGAAATAACAGTTCTTAGAAAATTTAAATTAAGTTAAGAGAAAAGTCGAGACGTGTTGATCATTAACTATTCATAATACATAATGCAGTTGAAATAAAAATTTTGCATTGAAATCTAACTGAACATCTGAGCATCTCAGTTACAAAGTCATCTAATAAGAGTATCCAGAAATATTGCTGATGTTTGACTAATTACTTCAACCCTTTGAAATTATTCTCAAACTAATACAGAATGTTTCATAAAAAACTAATATACCGATCTTATTAAATGCCCTATATATTTTGATATTTTCTTACAATTTGTTCATTGCCGATTTGTTATGCAGACTGGACATAAAATATACAAACAGCATTCTTCACTTGTAGTTCAGATGACAATGTATTTTCTAAGAATCGTATGAAACGATTAACGATTAAATTAACTATTAATCGTCAGAAACGATTAACGATTGAATTAATCGTGAAAGATAAATCGTATGAAATGAATGACAATTAAATTAATTAAACTAATCTGACTGATTAAACTGATTGATAACACAGAACATAAACGATATTAAAGGCCGATTGCGCCAACAAATTAATTAAATTAACTTTTATTGGTTAAAGCAGTGTGTTAAGCTTCTTTGATTTACCAACATTCCCGGAATCTTATGCAGCTTCCCTGGATTACCCATAAGAGAATATTATGAAATATAGTTGTTTTGGCATTAAAAATGCACAGCTTATATTTATATTATAATTTACAGGTATTAGAAGAGAAATGGCGAAATAACACTAATTCTCGGACTCCCGGTTACCTTGAAATACTAGCAAATGATTTAATCGTCAATCGTCTATTTCAACTAAGGCCTTAACTGACAACGCGTACGATTAATGATTAGTTTAATCATTACTCATTTTGTACGATTAACAACTAATTCAATCGTCAATCGTATTATGTGATTGATCGTGTTAGTCGATTACCGTCAATCGCGATTATTCTTGGGGGATTTGATCTTTAATCATAATTCTTAGTTCATCAATCGATTAAAAGTTCAACTCTGCCTACCATTATGTTCTAAACGAGCAACGTTTTCAGTGTAACCACATCTTCAATAGCGTAAGTAGCCTACGTCACGCTACAGCGCTCTTTTTCCTTCAAACAACTTAGAATAGAAAAGGGTGTGCGCCGGATTCCGGTCTGAAAGAACTAATTACCAACATAGGATAGCCTATGGCAGCCAACGAGCCACCTCCGGTGGATTCGGGCATCGACCTTCTAAGATAGCTAAAAAGAAAAGCTTGTGCTAGCTTTTGTTTGTCCTTGATTACGCCTCGATTGACATTCTGAAAAGTGGCAACTATGAACATTGGTCAGGCTACGCTCACCCATTCATCTGCGTGTTCCAAGATCGAATTCCGCGTTTCATCTAGCTAAAAAAAAAAGCAAGGATCAGGCTACGCCTTCCCGGTCCGATATCAGATTTCTCCATGCATTAGTTTTCTTAAGAAAGCAAAATCCGAACGTGCGAAAACGAATCCCTTGATTCGAAAAATATAGCTAATGGTTCTACTCCTAGGAGTTTTAAAAGAATAGCGACTACCGTGTTCATATTGAAATAAATAAGTAGATCGCGTTGTACTACGAGTATAGCGCTCTTCTCCTTTCAACCCTCTTGGGAGTATAAACGGGTGTGGCTTCATTAACCTTCTTGACGGGCTACTTCTTCCCACAACCCACCTCCGCTTGTTTAAAGTCGTACTTCTTCTTAAGATGCGAGTTAGTTGATAGGATGATGATGCCAAAGCGTTTTTTCAAAGTTTTATACCATAATGAAAAGTTGCCCAAACGGTTGCCCCTTAGTTCAACAGGACCAGCGCAAGGACGTGGAAATGAGCAAACTTGCCCAATAAAACGACTGAAACTAAGATTAAACGCACCACGCACCATCCTGTTTATCACAAAAAGGTGCCTTAGGTAATTCTGCCATAATTATTCTTTTTCTTGCAGTCATTCAAACTTTCCCAAAACATCGCCTTAGATGGAAGCGTAGCGACTTTCAAGGTTTGAACGTTCGGTGCCCACGGCAAAAAAAGGATTAAATAGTTCTAATACCTTCTAAATTTTAAAATACAAACGCAAAAATAAAAATGACAAGTGTGAAGAGCTTTTTTTATGAGAAAGAGTAGTTATGCACTTAAGTGAACTCTTTCGGTTGTTTAGTAGTTTTCGGTTACTGTCTAAATTCTATGATAAAAAATATCATTTTGAAAACTTTTGGCAAACGACAAACTATTGAAAGCTGGACAGTCTAACTGTGTAATGGCCCAGGATCCTTTTATGCCAAAATAAAAAACTCGAAGTAGAAAATCCAAACATAAAAAAACCGGTTCTGAGGATAAACGAAAGTAAAGACAGAGATACAAATATTATGGATGTCACAGATAGTTTCACACGCTACAGAGTGGAAATCTCGACGTTGGTCATTAAGCTCTTACTAATCTCTTACTGCCGCAGTGGCCAGTTGGTATGTTGCTTGCAAAACGGCACTAAAAAGGACCAATATAACTCAAAGCTAATGAGACATTTGAGTTTCTGCAGCATTTCGGCCAATCATCTGATCAGATCTTAAAATGAAAGCTGGAGCTGTAGTGAGAGGCAAAGTGATAGTTTGTTTACAGTGCTGAATGCCAAAATTTTCAATGTTTACGCCTGTGAGGGCTCACACTTGAGCAATAAGGATTCTACTAATCTGTACCGTGTCATGTTAAGTAATACTGGAAAAAGAAAACATTTTTGACTTTCATCTCCTTTCCTGCTATTATGGCGTGCTTTACAAGATTTAGACGATTCTTCTCCTTTATGCGTTCTGTGCGAGTTCAAAGTATGCTATCCGTAGTTTTAAGTGTCCAAAAACACTTAATTTAAGAAACTTTCCTGGAAAAAATAACAGATGATTTGCAATTGTCTTTTAAAGTAGAAACTTTCGCTCTGGTTGAACTAGGTTTCTAAAGATCGAGATTTGCTCTCGGGTATTTTTTAGAAAAAATATTTTCATCAACGAAGTGATATGGAAGATAGTTACATCAAGTGGTTCGATTTGAGAGTTTTCATGCTTATAATAATTATAAAGAAATTTTTATGGAAATGGTCTAAAGTGACCTCTCGTTTCATCTGAAATTTTATTTTCTAGCGCCCTCGGAATTTGCTAGCTCTATAGTGCATAAATACTTTACTAAAGTTTCACATTTTACTGTACAGTGTACAACATACCTACTACATTTTATTACATTTGCACAAAGTTCGTGGTAAAGTTTTACATAATAAATGTCTTTAAATTATCACGTCGCGTCAGCTTAGAATTACGCAAGTAATTACGCTTTTCGTTTATGTAAAAGGAAGGATGACGTGAAATTCTTTCTTTATAGCCCACTTAAGGATATTCACGCTTTTCAGAAATGAAGTGCACCATATTAGTAATTTTATTGGGAATTGTTAGTTTGCAATCATCCCTTCAAGTAAATAAAAATTGAGATCTACTTGTCTGTACATACACAATTTAATTATTATACCACTCAGCCCGTTTTTCAGATCGTTTTATATAGATCAGTTCTACTTTGCATATGTGAGGTTGGAAAGTTTTATTCGTTAGGAATTGGTGCTTACCGAAATGTAACGATAAATTATCTAATAATATCCTAGTGCAAAACATGGATGATTTTAAGGGCTAATTTCACCAAATCAGTAATATTTTCGACACTTTAAGTCAGAATCACAATCACCTACAACTTAAGCCTATTTTTCAAATCAGAGAAACATGGAAATAGTTAATAAAATTAAAGTTTTCAGCATAAAAGATGGTCCATCGAAGATGTCAATTTGGCTAATTTTTTATTCTGATGACGATATAAAAGCCCACCTAACATCCTTTTACCTTCAATTGTTTAAATATCTTTTGGTTTGGAAATACTTAATAGTTTTCCTTTGATAATCTTGCAGAGAAAACTATAAGACTTGGAATATACATACATATAATTGTCAAAACAGTCCTGAAGAATGCGAACTTAGTCAACTTCAAACATGCGGCCTTATAAAGAAGTACCGATCAGAAAGCCCAAACTGATTTTATAGAATGTGTTAAAGATGAAAGTAGGGAATGTATAGTTTTAAGATTATTCGCTGTAGTAGGTAAGTTTTGATAAAACCTTATCGATCTTATTTGGATTGTTTAATTCTTAGTGTGATATTATGATTATGGGTGTACAAGAAGATGAAATCATGACGTGTACACTCGGCTCTGAAGGTTTGAGATGGTGAAAAACAAAGATTATACATAAAAGATATATTAATCAAACACCATGCTTTGCTATTAACTACGAACAAGTAAAACTTGAAAAACCTGAAGATATCGTTACTGTTATTATGTAATGCTCTTAATAATGTGCCTATAGCATGAAAGTAAAGAAATGTCTGTTTAATGAAGACTCTAGCAAATGTTACTGAATGATCATTAAATAAAAAACTGAATTGCAGATCTTCTAGTTTATTTTAACTGAAATACGTTTTACGACTTACAACGCTCAAAAACAAAAATTTTCAAAAAAAAAAATAAGTCGAAGGCATAAATTTCATTTTTGCCTCTTAATTTGTTCTCCTTTATAACATCAAAAAATCGAGAAGGTTTTCAATATCCCTTTAAGTGAACAAATTTTAGTGGGGCATGATTTTTCATCATACAGTGCAAAACGCTTATAATAATGGTTATGGGACCGGTAGAATATCGTCGTTGTATCCAGATATCCAAACTGGGCACAGCTGTTTGCTTTACTGTGTTTTTTCAGACGATAATGCTGCTTCGGAATATGATAACTGATAAGGGACTTTTTTTTAATTTTAAGTTAATTACACAAGGAATTTCGTCTTTAAAAGCTCGTGAATTATAATTTACATTATATCGTGATTATACTAAGGTTTGATTTAACTTGCTAAAAGGCGCCGAGCAAATCAGTTTATTTTATTTTTTTTGTTACAGTTTTACGTGCAATCGTTATCATTCAATAGAGAAACGGTAAATACTTGCATAATTTGGTCGTAAATTATGCCGACGGCGCCGCCGCACTGCCGCTTTAACACCCAAATAAGAACCATATTAATTAGATGCCAAAATTTTATAATGATTACATGATAGTCACGTATTAATTAGGCCCGTAAAACCGATATGTCGTAATATGACTTACGACGCTGTACACAATAATTTTTGCAAGAACCAAACAAGTCCTCCATTTTTCGTCTTTATATCCAACATGCACCGTTGCCAACCTCAAGGGTTTATCCCTTAATTGAGGGATATTTTATCTACATGGCATGCAGTAGGGGATACATTTGTTTAACTTTATACAATAATTAAGAGATTTTTCAGTTCTTACTAAATTTTATTTAATAAAACCGACACTTTTATTTTCATTACGCAAATAGCGTAATACACCTGAAAACATGTCCAACTGTAATAACGCGTACTTCAATTAACTTTAACATATGGCTTCTTGCGCAAAAAGAATGCGCATGAATCATTCAAGTCCAACACATACAAATCTTAAATGCTTGGGGTATTTTAAGTTCGTTTAATTCGGTTGCCGATTTAATCTTAGTTTTCATTGTTTTAGTGGTTAGTGGTGTTTGCAATTGTAGTAGCAATGAACAGGAGCGACAGAACCGCTAGAGGCCTGCACGGGCCGAGTTTTTCTAGTCGGGTCCGGGCCGTTCGGTCTTGTCAGGCCTGTCGTGCTGTTGAAGGTTGTCGGATGTTTCGGCCTTGTCGATCACACCGGTCTGTAGGGCCTTTTGGACTTCTAGGCCCTTCAGGCCGTCACGCCCTTTTAATCTCTGTCGGGTCATACGGGTCTGTTGGGGTTTTTGGATTCCTTGGCCCTTCGGGCTTTTCGTGTCTGCCGGTCCGTTCGGGCCTCCGGCATGTTGGAGAATTTGGGCCTGTCGGGTCTTCTGAACTTCTCAGCACTTCAGGCTGTTCGGGTTTGTCGGATCGATCAAAATGTTAGTTACTGGGCTTGTTTCGGGCCGCGTCAAATTTGTCCCCAGTCGGACCGAGCCTGGAAGTTTAGGCTTGTGTTCTAAAGAGCGCTGCTTAACTTCCAAGAAAAATTTTGCTTGCGTCATGAATTACTTGCACGAGATAAAAAATCTTACCAAAAAAAGTTTTCTACCTTATGGTGGAGATGGACTGAAAAAATAGACAATGAATATCAAGCCCACTATCAAGTGTGTAATGTAATACTGAAATGGCAAATGACCAATACGGCCCATGGAAATCTGATGACTAAATCAAATTTGTACACTCAATAAACATTTTTACGTATATCTTGTTCAGTTCAGAGCGATTTGGTGCTCAAGTAATCAAAATTTAAGGTAAGTTCTTATTTATAGAATTGTTAATAAAAGTTTTGATATAAATTCAAGAAGGTATTCAAAATACGCGAATTCTGAGACACTCTGTATAATAGGTAGTTGTTTAGATGGGTATGTTTGTTCTGATGTTACCTTTGGTACTTCGATGGTTTTCTTTGAATTTCAAATTTAATAGTAATGTTACATGGCAATAAAAATCAGCATATAAAATCATTTATACGTATAAAAAAAGGATATTTAAATTAAGAGAAATTTAAGGAAAATTCTGAACATTTCTGAGGGAAATTGAACCGTTAGTGGTTGACAATACTGCCAACATGTCGTTATAAGCGAAGTCGTTATTAAATAGTTTTTACCATTTGAATAACTTCTAGTATAAGTCGATTATTAACCAAAAAATATCACTACAACCGCATTAAACTGTAATATAAGGTCCACTCTCTTATATACATAGTGCATAAATTCTTTAAAAATTCAGGAACAAACTTTTAGGAAAAATGCTCGGACCGGTCAATTTATATTTTTAAATGCGCATCTTGTTTTAAACAGACAATATTTATACGGGGCGAGTCATATAGGAGGTATGACGTGAACAAATTTTGATAATAAAAATCCATTGGATAATCTTTGAAATATCAGCTTTCAAAGTGAGGGTCAGAACGTTTTACTCGCATAATAGAAACTTTGGTCTTGTCCAAACGGTCAACTTCTGAAGATACCACTGATGGTACCTTTCCTCAATTACTGTTTATTAAGAGTAAAGCACAATAGTACAAAGGACAAAACGAATCAAGTTCTTATTATAAGGTGAACCCCAAACCTCGAAAATTGAGATGTCTTGAATGTTTTCTTTCCTCCTCATAGACTTTTGCAACCATAAGATTTTCCCAATCTTAAATTGTAAACTGTGCTTATCGAATTTCACCGAGTTTTCTAAAAAATCAAGTTTGGTAAGTCATCACCGAGATGGTAGCGGTTTTTATAAGTTTCATAATTTACATTTCACATTTCATATTCTTATTCTTATTCATACCACATTCATATTTAGAAAATGCTAGAAATCCCGGATTTCATTCCGGTAAGTCGGAGATAAGCAACTAGAGTTCGATTCAGGCCCGATTGAATGTGTGTTATACCGTATTACGCGAGCCAATTTACCACTGGTGCACTGATTCTTCTCCCGTATGATAACCAACTAAAAGTTACAAAGAAGAAAAACATAAATCTGAAAAGGTCTACAACATATGCCATCGATATCGAAACCAAGATTGCCCAAAACTTCTCTTCCCTATTCGTCAAACCATAGCACTTTCATCTCATCGCCCTTCTTTTTATTTCAAAGAACACGTCTACAGCTAAAGAGAGTTGAAACTCGATAAATGCAGTTTCTGTCCAATCTTTCTATGGTTAGCAGATTGAACTCGTATAGTTCTGACTAGGTTGCTGAGAATCGCTTCATCAAGACAAAACTCGTATGTACTGTGTATCATTTGATGCGTTCATGGTGTGCAGTGGATTTCATAAAAATCTGACATAAGTCTTGAAAGCGTGTGAAAAATAGTTGGTCATTATCTTAAATTCATTACAAGAATAAACATATGTACTTTGACAGGGTATCAAAGTTTCATTCGAAATTTCTTGTTGTTTTAATCTTTAGAGAACAACGTCTGATACTGAAATGAGATTCTTCATAAAGTGTCTACTATTAGAAGCAGAGATTAAGGGTAGGGCAAACAGATATTTGTGAAACAAATTTGTTACGCTGCTGGAGAAATCAACAAATTTTCTAGTTTTGGAATTTACGCCCAATTTAGCAGAGAAAGCTTTTGTTTTACTTTTCTTGTGGGATGCGTCGTTTTCGAGTAAAACAGAACTCTTTTGATATCTAAATAGGGATGTCGAAACTTATGTAGTAGTTTGGTTTTTCTCAATATTCAGGTAGAACTTTTATATGTCTGTCTATTACAATGAAACATTAAATTTTTTTGTAGAATTTATGTATTTTTACCAGCGACGAGTATTTAAGATGCCCAATTTAGATATCCTATATCTAAAAAGCCGTTGTGTTTTAGGACATATATTATGAGAACTCTTTTATTCTTATAAGCTAATCCCAGAGTTTGGCCAACTATTTAGGTCACCCTGTATTTTCAAAGATCACCGAGAAAAAGCTTCCTATAAGAATAATCAGTTTTTTAGTCACATTTATATTATGGAATGTTGGTTGTCCTAGATTTTATTGAATTTCACTATACCATCCTAGAGCTGTATTAACTTAAAAATTAACTTAATGAAAAAACGCAATACACGTCGAGTCTAAAGAATGCGTTTTTGCATAAAATCTAGAAATTATAATGACGTGTTCCGGTCAAGACTTAGATCACTGACCGACGTGCTAAAAAGTTTCTCTTCTTTTAACCTCGTTAAATCAGAAAGGAGGCAGCCCGCAGTAGTCATTGATCGGGGGTTACCTTTTCAGGACTAACGACAAACGCGAGTCAAGCTACGGCCTGTAACAGGTCACCCGCGATGCCGCAAGGTGAGGCTTCGCCCTCCATCATTCTTCTAAAAGAGTTACATACAAAGGTGCGTCGGGCTTCACCCCCCGGTAATAACCTACTTAAGAGAACTAAGTAAACGCAAACACAGGTCTCGTCTTCCATTCGCCTTTTTAAGTTCCAGTCTACTTTTGGAGTAGAAATGATGTGGCCACTGTGGAAACCACCGATTAGGAATCCCTTTGTTGGGTTCGGCTCTCTATTAACCTTCTCCAATAGCACGAGTTGAACTACGGTAGGGTTTCGCCTCCCATCACCGTACTAAGAAAGCTAAATACAAAGATGGATCAGTCTATGCTCTTCCACAGCTTACCTAAAATGGACCGAATTCGGGCTCCACCTTCCATTAATCTCCTTCAGAAAGCTAAATACAAACAAGGTCGGCTACACGTTCCCGTAGCTCACATGTGGTGGATCAAAGTAGGATTTCCTCCTTCATTAGCCTTCTTAAAAGATATAAAAATATGAACACAAGTCAGGCTACGCCCCAATAAATACTTTTGGCCGTACGAAAATTAGATATTTAAGAAGTTTTGGAGTGTGTTAGACAGTTTATAATTATCCATGCTTAAAACCTGCAAAAATCCAGCCAATAAGTTTGATAATCAAGTCCGCATTAATAAGAATTATTCATTTGTTAATTTAAATGACGATCAAACAATGTAACGATATATTTCGATTCACGACACACTATTCAAAAGATGAGTACCTGATATGTACATTGCTCAAAATCTACATAAAACTCTCTACCGAACCATTACAAAATCCAATTTTGCGCTCATACGAAGAGGAACCTTATGATGGTTGTGGAAAACCAAGACAGCATATGAAAATTTGAACAGATTTAGAAGTCAAAAGAAAACAATTTGGGTATTACAAGGGGAAACAAAATGTTACCATGTACAAGATAGCAAAAACATTGTGTCATATCAAGAACTGAAGAGTGACCAGTGATATCTCTAATATTCTGAAACTAGCACAAGAGGTATTATAAGATGCTTTAGGGCTGTTTCTCATTAGAAATTTCAAGAAAAATACTTTGAAGATTTGAAACAAATGCAGCCTGCGTTAATTTGAGTTTGCCAATCAGCGTAGAAAGTAATCTCACCTTGCATTAAAAAAGTTGGTCTTCGCTTTGCAATGTTTGTTTGGGTTGGATATCCTCCACGACTAGCTCCAAGTTGATTATGAAACTTCATCAAAAGTACTACGAGTCCAGGGAAATAAAAGCACTTTGCCTAAATTGAAAACAACCTTAATACATTTGGAGCACGGTGGCGAAGCGCAAAGTTGATGATATAAATACACTGACTCATTGCACCTTGCAGAAGAAACGTTCTAATTTTAAAAAACCAAAAAGAGCTTAAATAACTAATGTTTAGGTAACTCAAATATTGGTTTATGCAAGAATCTCTTCCATATCGTCCCATCAAGTTTTCAAAATAACTCGGGCACTTAAGTGTACTTAGTTCAAATTATTACATAACAAGTCTCCATGATTATGATAAAATATTTAAAAAAGATTATTGGAATTTATTTTTTGGCATACTTCCCAGAACATCCTGTATATTTACTTTTTTTTAATGAAACTCCCACGTAAAGAATAAAAAATCCAATGGGAGAAGAACACAAACATATTTTTCTCGGCAGTTACGAGAAATCTTGCCCAGGCGCCTCGACGCGGTTTTACTGGTGTTTTTAAAATAATTGTCATTACAGCTGAGCTCGATTCAAATAAAATGTGATTCAGTCTTTTCCGAGAGGTAAACAACAAGTGGTATGTCATGTGAATATGACGTTCTCTTTTATACATTTCCTTTAACAAACAATACAAAAACGAAAACTATCTCTTCGTTATACTATCAAATTCCCTCGCAAATTATTGTAGTCGTTATTATTAAAACTCATTATAAAAAAGGTGTATAAAATTTACATTATACGCTTTTTCATTTAATAAAAAAAGTTTTTATATTTAAGTACTAAAGTTTGTTAATTAAGTTTTGCCTTTTTCCTCCTCCTCCCCTCCACTCTTCGTTTTATAAATGCAAGGAGTTTTTAGCGCATTCCATCGCTGTCTGTTTCTTCTTTTTATGTTGAGACGTAAACAAGCCTTATTTGGTTGATTAAAATTATTCCAAAACAATCTCTTCTGCTTTGAAAAAATGTGCAAAAGTTGTCTGGAGTTTCCAGTTTATTTTAAATGTACAGTTAGTATATACTTTTTTCTAATGTCTCTTAAAAGTGTTTTTTATCTTGCAGAGTCAAGGATTATATCCACTTGTCAGCAAAATCTAGTAAATCTAATATGACAACACATCGACCTTATTAATGCCATATACTGCGTGTGTGTGTATTTATATTTGTACTTTCAGATACAAACAGTCAACTGTTTTTAACAAAGAAAAAACTTTTTTTATTACATTTAAATTTTTAATTTGAAACTGCTGCGAACCTACACAATTTGAACTAAAAACTAAAACATTAGCCAACTTCAAGTTCGTAATACTTATTGAATGTAAGGTTTTTACATTTTTTGGGAACTTATCGTGAGCTAAGCACGTTTTTGGTCCCTATATTCTACATTACATGCAATTGAAGGCATACATTTAAACAGTACGAAGAAAGGATGCAGTCAATAGTTAGTAAAAGAAGGAGAATAAATAGATAAAAGTTACCGTTAAAAGCCATTCCTGGTAAAAATGTGTTTACTATAAAAACCAGTAAATTCAAGTCCAAGAGATAGTGGAGGCAAACAATGATCAGTGCGTGATCGTACTGCAGCAGCATTCTGATTGGCCATCGAGCGTAAAAGAAGGCTGCGACAGCAAAGCCCTGTTCAATAGTAGCTGCTTGTTGACGTGCATTTTCTCTTGAAAATGAATACCCTTTTAGCAAGTTCATTGAAATTTTGCGTTTGAGATTTAAAAAGGTAGTAGCGCTGCCAAAGTGAGAATTTTCCATCATTTCAAATCTACTACTTCATTATATTAAAAACTGAAATATTCAAAGGTCTTTAGACACTTTCTTCATCCTTTGAAGAGTAAAAGTCCCGACATATAAAATGAAATTAGGTCTCAAAAAATAATTTCTTTCGGGTTTTACTGAATTCGATTCGATATGGGTATGTAGTATACTTGAGAAATCTTAGTGACGTCATTATACAGAAATGGTAGAGAAGAAATAAAAATCCGGATTCGGATCCAAAACTTCCATTAACTTTGACAAATTCTAGCAGGAAGCTGTATCTTCACTAACAATAAGAGACAATGGTTGTATGTTAGGTGTTTATAGCATAACGAAGTTACTTCTTACAAAACCCTTTTTATTGGTTAATATTTGCAATTGCAAATTTTCCGCCATTACAGATCGAATATTTTACTAATAGTCCGTCAGTTCCTTAAATTTTCTTTACTTTAACTTTTCGACAGATAAATTTATATTTGCAAGTTCTTTCGAATTTTATTTAAAAATATTGCTTAGACATCTTTTATACCAAGAATGGTATATTCAATAACGTCTTGCATGAGGATATCGCATCTTGAAACTTTTATTCGACAGTTATGAGCTTTTAAATCACAATACATTTGTAGTTCAATTTAAAATTAAAATTTTAGCAAAATACGCGTTTTGCAAAAGTAATGCTTACACTCAGTAGACACCTGAAATATTAGTCTTCTCTGCAGCTAGCTACCCAGCAGTGGATAGTTGAAAAGTACGCTCGCGTTCGGAAATAAGTCTGATGACGATAATTGTCAAAGTTAGCTCCCTGTCGTTTGTACGCGTCGTTCGCCTTTTCAGTCAGACTGTTTGGTAATTGGTTAGGTTGTCACCTGACAATTTGTCACTAATGGTGGAACAGATGATAGCAACAGCAGTTGTGTGGACATCATGGTTTATGTGTAATACACAATGTAGACTGGAGCACCGAGTTACAAAAAAAAGTCTTGCTTCACTTATTTCATCAGCGACACCTTGATCTGGTCTTAAAACCTTCTTACCTATCTTAAAAATTGAAAAGAGCTATAACATTGTTAAGAAAAGACTAGTTTAGCTTCGTGGGTTCAGAATGGTGCTTCACTTAAACCCATTTATTCAATAAACGCCGTCTTTAGGGGTAACATCTTCAACATCTTCAACATCTTCATCTTTCATAAGATTAACAGTCAGGTTTTGTAGTCTCATATTCTCAATAATATAAAACTCGTTTCCATAAGATTTAATAATTTCAAATTCGAACATTATCTTCGGAATATGCTCTGATCTTAATGTGTACTCCTCTGTTACTTAATCACCCAAAAAGCTTCTACGTTTTACCTTCTTAGGGTAAGTTATCGTTAAAATAGGATTATGTTTCCCGCTCTACCACCTTTAGTGGTTACACCTTGCACTCACTTTGAATCCTCTTTTATATTGTAAGAATAAGAGAGAAAGCCGAGAGAATTATGACCTTAAAAAATCAATTTACCTTAAAAAACTATAAGATCTCCGTTCGAGAACGTTGTGTCTATAATGAGCACTCTGTAACCGCTTCGTAGCGTTCCTCATAAGATTTATACATCTTTCTGATCTTAAAGTAAGTTATCGCGGATCTAGGATCGTACGCTCGCTTAAGGCCACCATGGCGGCCTGCCGCAATGCTTCACTTTTTATAACACCTCAAACCTTCTTTTCCATCGTAAAAATAAAAGAGCGCTGTAACTTTAGTACTGTAAAACTCGTTCCTGTAAGCGTTATTCATTTCAAATTTGATCATCTGAACACGCTGTGACTCGGTCGCGCATCTTTTTGATGCTTTGCGGCTCCGCCACACAATCGTTCATAAAACTCTTAAGTAATGCTTCTTATTGTTTTACCTTTTAACTTTCTTAAGGTAAGCTATGGTGGAATTTCCAACTTTTATAATCATCTACTACTATTGATCTAGAGTCGCGTTATGCGTTTCCATTTCAGGTTATCCATGCATAAATCCTATTGTGGACCTTCATTCTCTTCAATAACATCGCTTTCTACGGTAACACCATTGAAGTTTATTCTTATATATCCTAATGGTAATAATCGTGCTCAGTTCTCAAACTCAGCCTTTCCCATAACCATTAATCACTTTAAAGTTGAATATTATCTTCAAAACGCCGTCGTCTGCCGCCCGCATTCACTACTACTCCTACAGATTCGTCATGCAATCCTGCAGAAAACGTATGCCATCGAGCACTTTGTGCCCTTTTACTTTTTAATCTTCTTAGGATGATTCAAGAGTGACGATTTGCTTTCCTACTTAAGACACATCTTCGTAATTCGTTGTTCTTGTTTTTAGTGGCAACATCTTAACTCTTCTTAACGGTTATGAATAAAAATTAAACTTTGTCTTATTAAGGGTCGCTTTTGGGGGCAGTACCGTAAATCTTCTTAAATGAAGCAGAATACCAAGATACAAAGAAATGTGGTATCCTAAAGAGCAGGGAAACTATAAAGATTTCTTAATCCTCAACCTTTAGTATTGCTCCCACATTTAGTAAGTGTTGGTGCTCAGACATTTTATTAATTTTCTCGTCCAGTCTGCCACTGGTAATACATATCATATTAGTACCCTGCAGTAGTGGAAGTAGCCAAGTACATACGGTTCGGGCGTCATTGGTGTTTTAAGACTTGATGGCGCCGGGTGTAATACAATCGGATTCGGCAGTGGACTTCGGGGACAAACAATACACCTGGCACCTCAGAAGGCGTTCGGAAAGCGAGACTACAAAAGTGCAGAGAAGGAAAGCATACACCCAACGGCAATAATTCTGCCCCTCTCCAGAGGAAAGACGTCCGTCGGGCAGCGCTTAAGGTGGGCAGGATGCTGAGCCGCGCATCCACAAACCCCCAGACGTGGGATAAACCCGGGCTACAGCGAGAATGGAAGCTGGTAGTCGCCAATCCCAAATCTGATGAAACAGCAGAAGTCAAGAGAAGAAAGGACAAAAGCACGAAAGTATCACTGAACACTACCAGGCGTTACGCGCAACTTGATCAGCCTATTGATAGGATAGACAAGCTAGATCAAGTCGACTAATGTTCTCTTTTAATTCGTGCTATATTTATTGAGAATTAACTTAAAAAGTTCCTGTAGCATCTGTGAACTATCAGTGCTTCCAGGTAAACATCTGTTGGTTTTTTCTTAAGCACTGTCTTTCTGGAAACTGTTGCCCATCATGGTTGTAAATGGGAAATTTTTATATTGATCACCACCCTCTCGAAAACCTGTTATCTAGACTATAAAGGCTGTGGCTGAAATGTTCCAGAAAACACAACAAGATTTTGGATTGTTCTCTCTGTGCGTTGAGTTCACCGAGCAAGCCATCAACCAAGCAATGGTACATTTGCTATTTGTAGTTAAAAGTTTAAAAGAAATTATTAAGATAGGGATACACAAAAACTGGAATATTGATATGAAGTCTTCAACATGATAACATCATTCTTTGGAGTAAAATAGACTTAAAACACTTTTAAATATGTAAAGGATTCTTTTGAAAACACAAATCAAATGCAACAAGAATCTTTTTGTATCATCACGCTTTTTTGGTTATTTTCGTCCGTTTATAGTGGTCGTCTACGGTGCCTAATATAGTATGCGTACTTCTAGTACATTTTCCATTCACGTACCACATGCACGCTCAATGAATTTGATAACAGGGTAATGCAGTTTTACGCATTATCGCGAAACCTTTTGTGTAGATTCCGATTTATTTATTTAAATAATAACATGCACGATATTAAATTAACACAATTTAGCCTTTGATACATGTATATTCATTTGTAAACATAAATAAATAATAAGATGCAATAGTAGATTTCTTACATACTCGTCTAATTTTAAACTTACCGACAAGGATTAATTTCTTAAAACTTGCGTCAATAAATTAATTAATTGCGCATCTGCATTGATTTAAATAAATAAGAATGATAATTTAGACTTTTAAATAAACCGATTTATCATTTAGCTGTAGTATCTTTTCTAGTATACACAGTTAGGAGAGTCACTGTTTACATTTACACCTGATGTTTACTATCTCAGGCGACATCCACGTTAAATTTCTGAAAGCAAAAACCTTGCACTAAAAATATATTTTTGGTTAATTTTAAGACGCATTTACTACAGTCGAGTGTTTGACATTCCTATTACCTTCTGGTATTGTTAATAACAAACAATTTGTAAGAACATTCATAAATAATAAACCTTGCAGCGGAAAAATAAGTAAAATTAGCAACATCTGTTTACTACTGGCTTACATTAAAATAAATTAGACAGAATTTGTTGCAAGAATTATTAACCATTCATAAGACTAAATAAAATATTTAAACGAGAAAGCGAGCAATTAAACGCACGTAAATTATTCAAAAACTACCTCTTCGATGTTTTTTAGTTACATACTTGCTACCGAATTACACTTCACTTTTAAACGACTCTAAAATTGGACTATAAAATAAAGAGGAACCACAAGGTTTCTTTAAGGGACCATTAATATTTTATTTTTATTTATTTAATAAAGACGTTTTGTGGAGTTTCGAATCTTTTTAGCTTCAGAATATTTTCACATTCCAAATAAGTGTCTGTTGACAGTATAAAGTATGTGTGAAAATTCGGTAGCCTATTCAAAATCATTACGTTGTACATACCATACGCATGAGAATCGTTAAAAAAAGTTGTGGTAGAAGGATCACAGTTAGAAGAGGCCGTTACGGCAAGAATCAAATTCATGAATTTTATAAATTGAAGGATTTTAGAATATAATTCTGGCTTTGCAAGATGATACCCTACCCAAAACAATCAGCTGTACTCTCTAGACGTTGTAATATTACAAAGAAGAGTTTCTGTGTTTCATGAAACTAACGTTGCAATTTACTTTCTCAAGGATACTCAATTGATTCTGGTATGTGCAATATTCTCACTTGCTCCTTCATGTATTCTGTCTAATTCCAATCTATCCAAGTTTTATTTCGTTAAATGGTTTTGAACGAAAGAAAAGTCTCATGCCCCACGAATTCTTCCCAGCTTGTACAGAAAGTCTAAAAGAAACTTCAAGCACCTAAGTTCGCTCTTCTATACTCTGTCTCCTTAAGCATATTTGAAAATAACTGAATAATCTCAACAATCCAACAATTCCAGTTCTTTAGCTTATCATTACCAATCATACACAGTCTGGCATTTCTGGATTTCTCCAGTCTGCTATCATCTTTATAAATTCCCCGTTGGAGATCAATCATTTACCATCTCCTTATTTTTTTCGCGGATAAAGTGGATTTGGAATCATTGAGATTTGATTCGCCTTTTTTTAGGCTTTCCCCTTCCTTTACTCTTACGACTGAAGATTTCGCTCTGTATAGGTTACCACTATTTCACAGAAACATTGAATACGATTACGACAGCAACAGGAAATGGCAATATCAAAATGATGCGCTCGTTATAATTAAAAAAAGACGGAACAATGAAAGAAGGATTTAAGTGTCTTATTCGAAGACCAATTTAATTGGCAAGATGGCTGCAAAGTTTAAAAGTAACAAACCATTGCAATGATTGAGGTCCTCAAGAGTGTTACTGCTTTGGAATTGATTCAAATATGTGACCTCACAAAACAAGTACTGGTTAAGCAAGTAAATGAATTTTAACGCGGTTGCGCCAACAGCTTTTGCTCGTATGTTGTGTCAGTGGCAAAAATGAAGCAAGACCGGAAAACATCAGCGATTCGATGAACGTGTGCCTTCTTGGCTGATACTTGTACAGACTTTTTGATTTTGTTTCTCAAAAATTATTTCCTGTAGGACGAGTGAATGAACTTTTGCCTCTTAATGACTGAAATGACGTTTATTTCATCGAAATATCGAAAAATGTCACGCACAAACCACTTGGAAATGTTTTGTAGGCCATTTTAGCATTTTATTTAATTGTATTAACGATATTTATATATAATATAAGTCATTAAACCGACTTGTGCAATAATTTATGTACCAGAGAACAGTACAGAATCTTCCAGAATATTATAGAATAGGCAATGGAAGCGACTGTGTCCACACTGACCAGCTTAGCGCTACCAGATTGTTCCGAAGTAGCACGGACTCATCCAACAACAGTGAAGACAGTCCTTGGGAGGATGAGAATGCAGCATCAACAAGTACAAGGAAGCATAACCCAACAGGCATTGCAAGACTCCTTGTTACAAGCTCAAAGCTGTGCCGCCAGCTTTCTGGTGAGGGCATTGAAATTCCAACCCCATGTCAGTCAGCAATCCACAAGACTATCTACGCGAGGGCTGCTCAGGGGAAGAAGCCGTTGATGAGCACGCTTCATCTAGAGAAGTGGAACATACACTTTGACGGCAAACACATTGAGAACATTGAAATCAGGTCGTGATCCTCAAGAATGAAGCAAAAGAAATTAGATGGGAAAGCTCAAACAATTGCAGATGGACTCCAGAATGTGCTAGAGGAGTTCAACCTGTGGGGATCAATTGTGATGATTGTTGCCGATACAACAAGCATAATAACTGACAAGAAGACAGGCGTTATTCGGCTGCAGCAAATGTTCGAAGAGAAAGGTCAACCCAAACCCAAGTTCATCAGTTGCCAGCACCATGTGCTGGATCGCGTTCTTCGCGTTGTCATGGATGATGAACTCCATGGGTCGACCTAATCACCAAACATCGAATATTTCTTTGTGCAGCATTTGATGAGCAACTATGATAAATTGAAAGCAGCCTTCAGCAATGGTAAAACCGAGATCAAGAAAACAGGCGGCTGGAGAGACGACATGAAGTTTCTCTACCATCTCAGTCGTGTCTTCCGTCACTTCACCGAAAGGAATAAGATCACCTTCGTGAAGTTTCAACAGATCCCAAACATCAGCAATGCATGCTAGAATTCTCGTGCTATTTTAGCCTTTCTTGCATTTATTCTAATGCCTAAAACCCGGAACAGGATGCGTAAGATCTGTTCGTTCATTTCTTACTCATGGGCGGACCATTGGTTCAGCAGTGAATTGTTCCGCGCTGAAGATTTTGATGAACTATCTGCAGCTTTGGATGACTACCCAACAGGTCTCAAATGCTTGAAAACCCACTGGAAAACAGATAAATTTTCAATCAACATTTCCCGAAGCAACCAGTGCTGTGAGCGTGTGATCAAAGTTATGCAAGACTTGCACGATTCCTGTCGCAACAAGGACCATCTCCCACTGAGATTCATCCTGTCCAATGACATTATTGTGAATAATTGACTTCCTTTTGTGTTTGATGACCCTGTATAATGTTGTACATATGTGACTCTAAAGCTTGTGTTTAATTTTGTATCTGCTTACAGTAACTTCAAAAAATGTGCAAAACAGCCGATAAATAAAATTTTTCAAATCATTTTGTGCGTGAGGTTTTTTTATCAAATCACCTTGAAAATAAAATTTTACCTAATCTTTAATGAAAGCTCATCAAATTATGATACAGAGGAACGAGGTTGTATAAAAGTCATTACCCTATTGTACAGCAATGATGGACAATAATCCAATAATTCAGCACCGCTTTATCATGAAATAGTGTCAAAAAATTATTTAAAGCATCCTCCATAGCATAACTATAAGTTAAAGATTTGTCCATGACGAGTGAACAAAAGCTGTCTGCAATGTCTTCGTTTATATATATAAATGTTATTACTGACAAAATAAATAGTTTTAAAAAGTTTTTGCTGCTCAATAATGTTAGACAAATTTAGCTTCTTCAAATCGATCCCATGGTAGTTCAAGGTAGTCATGGTTTTTAGAAATGGGTTCTTTTCCGATCATACATGGATATTAAAAATCGATTACCTATCTTATTGAGATTGGGCGCCATTCTACATTGTTCAAGCTAAGTTTTTATAATTTTGTCGGATAGTTCTGAACTTCAACGACCTAGCAATAAAATATAAAACATCATAAAAGGAGAATGTCGTGCCACCAAAAATGCAATGGAATAGGAAATGATGTATGATTTCTAAAACCAGCAGTGTGGTGTTTTTGATAAACTTACCGTGTACCAATAAGAAATTCATTCTGAAGCTGCCAGCCCCAAAGTTTTTATACTGTATCCAGGTCTTGGGAAAGAAACGTGACTATAAAAGGATATTTTCCTGTAATTTACTAAGCGTTCTCTTCTTCAGTAAAAGGATCCATTCTTACTAATGGTAATGGTGGCTGAGGCATTTGAACCTCTGGGAAGTGGCTAGGATCCAAAGACTTAATTGAGTAGGTCACTGTTTGACCCTGTCGTGAAGATAAAGAACTTCTGTTATAGTTTGGTGTTTATCTTTTATGACAACAACATTCAAAACCTTCTCAATATCCAGGTTCTGATAAAAACTCTGTCGAAGCCTCGTTTTGTTCTCGTTGACAAAGAGTCGTGTGGAGGAAAATGTGGACACTCCAGGATTAATATTCCCTTGCTTCCATGACCCATCACTTTGAACAGAAATTCTTTTCCCATATATTTTCTAGAAATCTTCATTTATGGCTTGAAAAGAGCCTCCACGTTCCCAAACGGCGACCTTCCTTCCGTGATCGAGTCTTGATACATTTCAGTCTCCGTAATGTGTTTGTTTAGGTGGCTTGTTAGATTACAAATTGAATTATTTCACAAACTTAGAAGGGCCTCTGCGCAACTTCTCTCCAAACACAAAGTTTTCTAATTTTATTTTTACTTTCGGAAATATTAAAAAATAGTTTAGATATTTTATTTATAAATAACAAACAAAAAGCCTTTGAAGTAAAGTTATTCTCGTAACACGAATTCAGTGTTTGAATTCTAGTATCGCCAAAGGCATAAAAACATAACAGAACGAACGAGTTGGTTGCTTGTTTTGGAACATCCAAATGAATAATAATATGCCAGCGAGCTTGTCTCGTATGCTAAAAGTTACCTGAAATTCTTTTCTAAATATAAACCACATAATAATAAACAATACCATAATAAAAAGCGTTTTCAAAACAAATCTCTTGCCTGAAGTTTCCAAATTTTCCGCAACAGAAAAATGGGCAAATTTTTAAATAGAGGAAAAAATCTGACATTTTACGTTTCAAAGAATTTATTACTGGTTTCGAGGTCGCCGGTGGCAATGAATTAATTGATTGATTGATTTCTAATTAATTAATTTTAAAGGTAGGTGTACCCAAGATAAAAAAAAATTAAGGCCAACATAATTACGACTTAACAATATAATGCATGAACTATAATAATAATTATTATATGTGTATTAAAATTTATATTAAACAATTTAGCAATTTTCAAATTGATAAAAGTTAAATGCCAATAAAAATCGTGTATGGAATTTTATTTTTTCTTTACGAATGCGATAAGAATATAAATCTAGAGTATTTTTATTATTTATTTGTTCGTTTTAGAATCTCTCCTATATTATGAATGTATTTTTGTTTACAATAGACATTATTGTTAAAACTAGAAGATTTACCATGAAAAACCAAGTAGGCCTAATTTACCTTGTATCTTGAATTTCCATGATGACCTCGTATTTCCAACAATTAGCATTAAGAGAAACAATGCCCAAATAGGCAGTTATTAAAAGTTCCCCTCTATAATAATTATTATTAACTTAAATACTGACAGAAGGATATAATTCAGGGATTTTATAGTGAAAGCCAAATGTCCGCGAAAGGCCAAGTTGTTTATGATATTAATTACACACAAAGGATAATAGAGCAGATTACGCAAAATCAACGGAAAAAAATGATAACATTTAGTACTCTTTCTATATTTAATAATAATAGTGCCCATTCATTGTGATTACTCTTCTAAATAATGAACAAACTTTCTCTAGCCTAGCGTATCTACGCAGTAACCTGAGTACACTTCTAATGCTGATAAAATGGATGAGATGGTTTTATAACGCAATCTTCTTTAAATACGTTGGTTGTTATGTTATTGGATGGAATAATTATGCGTACAACAGTTCTTTAATCTTATTTTTATTATTGTACAACGTTTCTGCAACAATTGATTATATTGTACTTCTTACAAATAAACATATTTATTAATGACTTCAACATTTTAAGTCTTATTTGTTACATTTTCAAATCAAGAAGGTCAAATGAAAATAATCATGTAGCTTTGAAATTCTCTCTTTGTTATGCATGCGTAACTATCTTTTTTCCCTTTATTTTTATATGTAATGTAGGATAATTAATTTATTTAAATCGTATAAATAAAAACCTTGAACTTAATCAAGTAAATATTCTTGCAACATTCATATCCCCATTCTTTGTTATTTGCACACTTTCGGGAGGTAATAGCTATTAACAATCAAAGAGATCCCGAAAAATTTTGAAATTCCGTGCAAAGGGGATGCCACTGGATTTTCGGAAATTGAATCAAGAAAACAAATTCTTGTTGTACTCACCAAGCTCGTTTAAACACTAAGTTATTTAATTCTCATGACAATCCAAGAAAGAGACTAAATTGAACTCTATGTACATTTTTTATTATAAACAGAAAGCAAAGAACACTCAATAAGTATAGTAGAGAAATTCTCCATTATCTAAGCAAAATCATTGGTCGTAAAATCGGCATTTGTGGGTTATGTTCTCAACTACTTAAATTTATGTTTTATGTTAGATTTACAATAAAACTTTGTTTGACTTTAAAATCAAAGGTAATAATAATAGAACATTGTAAATATTTAGTAGCACGGGTGACACTGAAACGACAAAGGATCTTTCTTTGCCGACAAGAGTATGGTACAAGGATGGTTTTGTATTTGAATGTCAAACAGATTTGTTGTCGTCCTATTACATAATAGACAGTAGAAAATTCTGGAGTGTTAAAAATGATAAACGGAATGGTTACATTTTTGAGCATTATTCTTAACACTCTTTAACACAATTAGTGTTAAAATACTGCATAAGAAATTTAAGTAACCTTTTGAGTGTATAAGAAGCCTTAGAGTAAATGTAAGCAACTTTGATTCAAAAATTAGATGTTGCCTAAATTTTCTCATTCTGCTAATGTTGTATTAGTGTTTCTATATAACTAGCATAAAGCTTGTACGCAAGTATTGATCATCATTATCCTCCACTGGTGAATCCAAACAAGGATGAAACGATCATCTGGAAATATGATAGTCAATGCTTGCACAATTTAATATTTTGGGAAAGACAAAATCTTGTCTTTATATCCATACACTACCTTCAGTGTAATGTATGCTGTTCCGAGTGTAAATGTACACTACGAGTGTAAATGGACACTAGTTCAGTGTAAGCACACTGTTTTCAATGTAAATGTGCATACAGTCCATGCTCACTTTATTAGACTCACTTGCAAGATTTTGGTTTCTTGAATTTTAGAACTAATATTGATTATATATCATTCATTGTTTGAAATATTTCCTTATTACCAAAGTAAACCTGTTAAAACGTGCAATAATAACACTAAAGGGTCCAAATAAAATTATCTTTATTGACTTACTATCTGCCAAGCATTAACAGACAGGTCTTAATGCAAATAGGCCCAAGTCAATCGTTTTTTGACAATGGCTGGTTTTAATTTGGCCTTTGACATTTGAAGCCCATGCTATACAGATTTCTTCGTACAGTAGCAACTGATACAGTGTAAACTACCTCCTGAAGTTTTTTTTTGATTTCAGAGTACGATGCCCTTTTGTGTTCCACAGCTAGATTTCTCAATAATTGTCGGCCCCCTAGTGTTACTACAGGTTTTTTACCACAACGACCATTTCGAGCCGCTTCAAAGGGTTGGTTCTCTTGCAGTTTTTGGCAATCAGTGCAATTACAGACGATTTTTTATCTAAAGATCTTTACATTTGCCCATCTAAAAAAATTTCAATCGAAGAATGATCGACCGATTTCTTTGTCACGAGATTAATAAAAATTACAAATAACACCACTGTACAGTAACATAAATACTCACATTGAAATCACTACAGTCAATTTGGCAAAACTTCAAACCAAAACTCTTTATTTTCATTAATAGTCATGACGACCCCCAGCTGGAGAATTGGCTGGTAAATCGTCACTTTCTGATATTTCAATGAGAACTCGACATTATCGACTGAATTATCTACCAAACTAAGTAAATTTGGTTATACAATCGTCAAAGCACCTACGTAGCCTTCCAAGGCCCAAAAACATCTTTTAATACAATCAAAAATCTCAAAAAGCAGAAATTTTTGGGGTGAGTCTAATAAAGTGAGCAAGAACTGTACTTTGGGGGAACCTTGAACATATAAGGTAATTTGTCTTTGTTACAATTTAAGGTGAAGCAATCTACCGCAAAACAATCATTACTTTTACCTACCAGTGCAAATATCATAGTTTGTATATTAGAGATTCTCAGTTTTAGCCACAATGGTGATGATATTACCGTAGTTTAGATAAATTAGTAAGTCACAGGTAAAAGCCTTGCGTTAATTTAAACTAACAAACACGCAAAGAGAGATAAAGCCTCATGAAATGCCAGAAGACAACTGGATAAGGCCGCCAACTTTGGTTTTTTTGACATCAGTCATGTAACGCGGAAGAAGTCCACTATACTATAAGAAAAGACTCAAAAGAAAAACAGGAACATCTAACATGCACAGACGAACACAAAGAGACACAAATACTCTTGAAGGCTAATACTACAAAAGACCCTTACTAACGTAAGTATGCAGGTCCCAGAAATAAACAAATTTACTTTTCAATAATTTCTAAAATAAAAGCCAGTGACCTCTTTATAGCTACTATATCTTTTAACTTATGATACTAGAAGTAGAAGTTTGTTTAGTGGGCGTTACTGTAACATTTGAGGTTTTCTATTGGTTCCATTAGTTACTATGCCCGATCGGCTTGCAATTGTTTTCGAACCTCGTCTCCATCGACGCTGATACTGATGTGATGCTAAACATCATCCACGCATCACTATCATAGAGTTTTTGGTTTCAATTCTAAGCAAAATTCCATCCATCAAGCCCCGACTTCTCGGTTCTGGTTAGCCGCTGCTACACCTAGTATTAAGGCAGTTGAAATAGATAAAAAGGATAGATTGATATTTTGTTTTTATTAATTGAAAACCATTAATAAGAAACCACATTTGTGTTCTACTGTCTCGGTTTTATTTTACTTTACAAATATCTAACAAGAAAACTTGAAAATCTCAGAAATATACTGTTTATACTTATCTAGGAGTGTTCAGTTTACTAAAAGGACACATTTAATTTTATTTGCAACTTTAAATTGCAACTATTTTGTTAAGTAGTAGTCTGTGTGTTGACTTTCAATTTTATTGTTACTATTGTTTAACAACAGCTGTCGAATATTTGCAGCAATGAAGCGAATTAGTATTGAGACCAAAAAACTAATCTTGTTGTGATGTTCAGAAAAGTTGCCTTTGCAAAAAGTCGCGAAAATTACAAACTGTTCGAAGTCGGCGGTTTTTTTTCAAATAATCAAAAAGTTTGGGGAACATCATAAGCTTGACGACTTGCCTAAATCGCGGCACCGAAGCGGCCCGCCAAATGCAAGAGCTGAGAAGAAAGTTATGAAGCAATTCAAGTCGAGTAAATATATCTCTGGGCGTGAAATAGCCAAAAAGGAAGATGTCAGCGTAGGTACTGTACAAAATATCAAAAAGAGGAACAGCATACGGACTTACAAAAAGCAGAAAATGCTGAAAAAGAGTGAGGAGCAACAAACACGGTCAAAGAAACGTTGTGGAAGGCCTTCGATTCGAAACCAAACTCGTTGTGTCTTTATGGATGACGAAACATACGTCAAAATTGATAGCAGTACATTACCAGTACCTCAATTTTACAATACCATTGTGGGAAAGATAATGTTAGAACAATTAAAAATGGATAAATCCGGGAAGAAACTTCTTGTATGGCAAACCATATGTTCTTGTGAACTTAAAAGCTCCACATTTTTTACAACTGGTGCAATTGGAGGCGAAGGCTACAGGAAAAAATGCATACAAAAACGTTTACTACCTCTATACTCCCTCACTATTCTGATCAGACTTAGTATCTCCCAACTACTCTGGTGCGACGCTACAGCTTTTGAATTCTAAAAACATTAATTTTGTAAAAACAGTCAATGGCCAAGAAGCTAAAACATTGCAGGAATTCAAAGAAATATGGGATGCAGCTAGTCGAAAAATTTCAGAAAACGATGTGCAGATATTCGAGCAAATGTTTATAATAGCTGATAGATCTCGACTGTGCTGTTTTGTAATTTCAGAATAAAATAAAGTGCAATTTTCTAAAAAGTTTTAAATTTGAGATAACAATTTAGTGTTCGTTTAGTAAAATGAACAGTCCTTAATATAATAAGATCCACTGGATTCTAATGCAGCATCACTTACAACCAGATTAGTACATCATCTTCTTTCCTAATGTTTGATACTAATCGTCAAAAACCTAATATTTATGAAGGATAGTCTTCATTCCTTTCTCTTTTATCATCTGTGGAACACATCCAATAGGTAAACAAACATCGTTAGCAGTGGTCCCTTCAGTCTACTCATTCCCAGTCTGAGTTCACCCTGTGACGCAGAACACAGGCATCTGGTTGATGCATTCCTTCCGCCTCGCGGCCCAACAGACATCCGTCAACCATGCTCAAGGGAAGAGCTGGTCTATTGTTGGCAGATTTTTGATAGCTATGTTTGGCGAACACCCACCCCCTGGGAGCGCGGTTAGTAGATTTGTGAGACAACGAAGTCCCCATCACAAAACTTAATCACCACGGCGTGCACGTGGTGGTATGGTGTACATAATTGCGCTCATACCCGGAAATGGCATCCGGCACTGACATCGGTTCTAACACCATCTTCACCACAATACTAGTGTTACCACCACCACAACTACCAACCTATCAATCACGTCACTAGACAAAAATCATCCTTCAAGCCTGAAAAGGTGTAAGACACATCTAACGGCTTACGATTTCGTTCTGAAAATTCAAGCTTCTTGACTTCCTAAGTCTCCACTTCTAATGATACTATTTCGTGTTATTTGCAAAACATCGAAAAAATAAAAAATCTCAACCCAGAACAATTAATTGCAAAAATCTTTTATTCAACGCATCCCTACGAAAAACAAGCAGAAGTACCATTTATAGTAGATGGGATGTACCTATGGCAAAAAAGCCAAAGTTACTCATTCTTCCAAGTGTCTGGTATATTGCTATTTAAAGGAAAGAAAGTGTAGGTCTCTGAAAGTTCATATAGATATTAAGAGCGTCGACCATTTGTAAAAGAACACACACGGCTGTTATGTACTTGCTCTCTTTCCTTGTATGCCCATAAACATAACAGAGTAAGAATTTCTACATTAAGGTAAATAAATAACACATGGAATTAATGATTCGCAAAGTACACTGTTTGTGGGGTCTTCCAAATGCAGCGCATCACTCTAAACGCAATAGTATACTCTTAAGAGATCGTATAATTCAAAATTAGAGAAACGTATTACATATGTGTGGATGCAACATGATAAAAACTATAAGAGATACATACAGGCAGTCTTTGTTAAGCCCGAACCTTATTCACATTTTGTCAACTCGTGCACTTTGACATTAATCTAGCACAAAAGATCAAACAAACAACTTACCAAACCAAAAAGTGAAAGTTTTGATGCTCACCTGGAACAAAAGAAAATAGAATTAGATACCTTTTAGATTATCTGCCTGGACTAGACAATACCATAGAAACATTTTCCTATAGCGTATATAATTTCTTTTTCCCGAAGCTTTGTCCTAATTAAATTAATTAGAATCGTACTTATAGCAAAGAGCATAATTCTCAGTAAATATGAGGTAAGTTACGGAAGAGCAAGTCATGCATGTACGATAGATACATTTGATAGATACAAACGTTGAAAATTGATTTAAAGGAAAATCAGTGAGTAATTGGAATAATATCCTTCATTTTATTATAGTTAATCTCTTTTTTTTTGTAAATTTTCTTTGATATAACTGTCTTGATATCTTCTTATTGTTAAAATAAATGAAAATCTGGAATTGTTTTTCTGTTTTAGAATTTTAACCAAAACTTCAATTTCATAATTTTATAATTAGTTTACATATTTAATTTAATTTAACTTAGAAGCTAACACTGTTTTAACAAAATTTGTTTTTCATAAACTGAATTTGCAGAATATATCAAAGAAAGTACTTCCTATCAGTTTGTAGATTTTACCAAGCTACTCGACCCAAAATGGAAAGAACACTTTTGATAAATTTGAAGTAATTAAAACCTACAAAAGAAGTGGTGGTGAAATACTGCTTTAAAGTTTTAATTAATACCTAATTTATTTTTTTATCTTACTTGTTATTTACAATAAAATATAATCTATAAAGATAATTTTTCTAATATAATAATAATTAGTTAATAGCATCTAATTATTGTTTCGTTAGATAATTACAACTTAGAAGGATTCTTATTTAATTTCTAGTCTCTATAATAAGCCTTGCATTTCGTTCAGTTTCACATTTCATGCCTACCAGAAATACCGCAGACACGCATCTACCTTGCCGTATAAACCACGACTACGTGATGTATGAGCATTGCTCAACTTATCCATTTGCTTGCTGTACTCCCACTCCATTTCACAAACCGTGTCGGTATGAGAATCTTTCATCAGATTAATACACAATTTAAAATTAAATTTTACTTAATACCAGTTTGGAACTGCATGTTTGTTTTGTTAAGGAGTGCAGTTGCTCATTTATTCCTTATACAAAACCGCCATTGAATTTTAATAGATAGATTGAAGTAGAACGAACACCTTTATTAATTATAATCATGGAATTTAAAGCAGCTTTAGGTATATTGAATACTATAGTTATCGCAATTTAAGAATTTTCATGGCCAACATTATAGAAGCATGCTATAGTTTTTCCTGGCTTTTGTAGCGTCAAACTCCTTTAATTCACTTCTTTTGTTAAACTCAAATTTTGTGTATCTAAGAAATTAATGTTCTGCAATTCAGAAATTTATATTAGAAAAAGATCAACTTACCTGAATAAAACTAGGGCTAAATGAATCTTAAATTGATATTTAATTGATTTCAACCTCTCATTATTTTGCAATTTTTAAAATATCCAAACATTTTTCCTTTTACACTGAAATCATCATTCCAATTCCAACAACGTCGCCTACAACAAAGAAACAAAGGAACGGTTTTTTTCTATTTTCGAACAAAAACCTTAGCGATTTTTTTTATATAGCCACGGGGACAAATAAATTATTTTACAGGGCCATGAAAATATCTATCATATTTTTTATTGTGGTAAAGGAAAGAATCTTGAAGGGAAATAAAAAATAATCGATTTAATTTGTATAATGGGGGAAACAAAACCATTAAGAAAAAAACTTCTAATCAATATGGAAAACTTATTTAGTAGACGTTTTGTGAATGAAATCTACCTGCCATTGTAGGAATTACTGGAAACAAATCGTTTTGTTGCTTTTAATACATAAAGAATCGATATTCAATTCTCGTACATCCTCTCTTGTTCACGGTATCCTTGATAGTTGTTTGTGACAGTTGTTAATTCTTCATTCATATTTAATTGTTTGTTAAGTTCATTCTTTCTAGATAAATGTCGTAGTAGTACAACCGTAAATTGACGGTTAAGCGATAGGAAAAAATGTAATTGGTTAACATTTAAATATTGTACATCTTTTTTTTGGGAACATTGAACTTTTTTATCACATACACGCTCACGTAAAAATACGCGCAAAATGTTAAAATATTCACTGTCTAAAAAAAGTTAATAAAGGACGTGTACCTGTGTAATTTCCTACTTGGAACATTTAATAAAAATAGGATGAGCAACGTATCACACCCACGTAATTTTATATTATGTGCTATTAATATTTTTCCTTCTTTGCTTTTTGATTTTATCAACATTTAATTTGGTTCGTTTATAATTAAAAAGGGCAGTACTCATCAATTTTGAAGGAAAGTCAAAAGTTCATAAATAGATGTGAATTCCACAAGAAAAAAAATAATTCATTCCAAGCCATTTTCCAACAATATTTTTTCTGTTCGTTATTAGTAACTACTTACTAACTAAAAGTCACCATTTGAATTGCTAATACGTAAGAGACTTAACATTTGATATCCATAAATTAAATATTCGAAAACATCGAAAACCGCTATATCACGTAGTAAATACATACATAATACTTTATGTATTACTACATGCCAATCTCATTTACAAAATAATTAAAATTAGATTCTCTTATAATAATAATTTGTTTGTGTCACACATTCGTACATACATAGAGAGAGGTGTATAATGTATATGACAAAACAAGTCGTAAGTAGGATATGGCATTTAAATTTTGTTTGAATAACAAAACAACAACAACAAAACACACCTACAAAAATTGAACTTTTTTTGTTTGAAGCAAATTTCTCACATTAAAACAAAAGATATGAGTTTTTTTTCACGGAAAACAATCAGTCCCTTGTGATATTCCTCTTTCTAATGAGATTTGTAAAATAAGAATTTGTTCTAAAAATCGAATTCAATATTAAAAACAATTGCTGTTAAGGTCAACAAGATTTTAGGGTTAAATATCATTAATTAATTCAAATTCTTCCTTTTTTTAATTAAGGAATATTATAAATGAAATAAAATATGAAGAAACGTGTTATTTAGAGCTATGCAGTTGATGTGCGCATCTACAAATTTCCATAGGCACACATGATCAATAAAACAATTATTCGATTTAGTAGCAGCAAATAACAGTCGAGCTGAAATAGGTGGCCATGGGAATGTATCTATCTCTACGCTGCGTTACTAAGCAGGCATTTCTAATTTATACATTGGAAAACTTGTGACAAAATGTGAAATTAAGTTTGATCGATAATATTTTTGAACACGAGAAATTTCTAGGCATATTAAATACTAGAATTCCCAAGATTTAAAATTTTATTAAGCCTGAGGCTCAATTGTGTACTATTTGAAATTTATTGAATTATGTCCAAGCCACACAAAAATAATCATGGCCATGCAACTATGAACAATCAAAAGTAAAACTGATAAAACAAATAAAATTGTCTTTGTCGGTTATTATTTTCGAAGCTCGTGAAACAGGAAGTCACCAGTTTTCGTTCGCCTTTAAATTGTTAGAAACTCTTATTCTTATATTTCAATTATTGCTATCATTTTGTTCTTTGAAATCTAGAATGCGATTATAACTACTAATTTACAGTTTGCATTAAGTTACCGATTTTTATATGCTCGATATTAATCGTCTGGAATTATAGCAAGAGTTCATTCAAGAAAGAGAGATGGAGTTTGTAGCCTTCCTTTCCGTGAAAGGTCCTGTACGGCGTTATTACACACCATCTTTCCTAATTATAGGTAACATGCTATTCTTCTTTAGACCCTTTTCCTTTTTTTTATATTATGACATTTTTATGTCTAAACAGTTCTTTCTATAAACCTTCAAAATAATGAATTCTTAAACCAATTAATTTATTATTATGCTTCTTAATTATTCTGTATAACTGATTATTTTGCAATCTTTTAGTTCTCTTGAGTTATTTTAGAAAATTGCAATTCAATAGATTTTAATCCTACATAAAATGGCGCCCAACGTGGGATTGAATATATTTTATTTGCTGTGCTACAATTTCTAGTGTACCTGGAAACAAATACATAAAAAACTATCTGGCGAGTTTTGTTTCTGGTTCAAACTCTCATTTAAGTTTGTTTTTCATTACTCATCTGATGATTTTAACAGACCATTGATAGGGTTCGGACTCTACATTTCAAATCAAATTCGCCGACTTTTCTAAGATTTCCATTAAATTTTCCTGAAAATTCCACGTGCCTCTTCTAGTCTATTACTTTCCAAAGATTGGTGTGCAATCGGGACTTGTTTCACATGCAGTGGTCCGTCTTGCACAGAAATAATATCGCTAAGTTTCGTGTGAACGTCACAAGTCTCATAACGACGTATGAAGTGATTAGCTACTGTCATGTCATCATTAAAGAAAAAACATGATTTTAGCTGCTGTGATTCTTACTTTTGCAGAAATTTTGACTTGAAGTTAGCCTGAATATTCACTATACCATTTCTGAAATAATTATTCAAATAAAAAGAAATTCTTAGCTAGTGAACAAAAAACACAATCGTTAGAACCTCTGTTTGAATATTAGAAAAAACTAATATAAAAGTCAACAAAACTGCTGCAATAAAACTCAGAACCAAGCAGAAGGATACAGAAAGTTGTAAAATCGTCAGATTTGGAGATTTGTTGTCAACTCTGGCAACAGTGGGTGCAACTATTGTTCACCTTTTTTCCGCCATATTTACAAAATTTAAAGCCATCTGGGGTTCGTTCCGATTCCACATCCAGACGTGTATTTGTTACCCAAAACCGGTCGAAATGATGAGACGACTTGTCGTGAGACGATCATACTTGTCGTGAGACGATCATTCTTGGCGTTCGGATTTAACGTGCAGATGTGTATTTCTCGGCCCAGAGAAAAGTGCGGTAACTATACAGTTTTGGGTTTGCATAATCAGTCGCCCTTCAATACCATCATGCTTGCGCGCTGCGTTGCTACTGCAAAAATCACCTCAAGAATCGTCCCGTTTCTATTGGCGACCAGAGCCGGCTCAAAGCATGTCAGCGCCCTTAAACGTCTCTATTGAAGGATCCCTTCGGATGACATTATGGAAGATCCTAAAACGCCTAATGTCTTGCTGTATTTTTGCTGCAATTGGGAATTCCAGACACAATCAATAAACTCGCCGACTGTTATTTATATTTCCCCAATTCCCTGATTTTTTCTCTATTAAATTATTTCCTCGATTTCTTCAGGTTTTTCCTGTTTTCCAGGCGAGGCGAAACCCTGATTTGAGTTTCAGGTTTAATCTCTCTAAAAAAAAGGAGCTCTTCGGAGGGCAAAAGCTGACGCAGATTAGCACTTGGGCAGAAAGTTCCGTAACTAGAAATAATTCTAAACTCTTCAGACTAACAATAACAAACTGAAGTCGTATACTGACCGAGTCGCCGCCGGTGGGCGCTGGGGATGCTTGGGGTACAATCTAGCTGTGCTCTGATGGTCCAGTGCACATATGGGCAACGAATAGCTGTATTCCTGCAACTTTCCAAGGTTTGTCTGCTGCCAGTCATTTCTTAGTATGTTAAATAGTTTGCATTGGTAAATGGGAAGTCCGGGATATGCAGGCATTAGGTAGACAGGCTTTCCAGTGATTTACTACAATAAAATTTCCTTGGTTTTTCTAGGTTTTCCAATAAGTTCTCCATAAGTTTCCAGATTATTTTTGTTATTATTAGATTATTCAAAACATAATTAGTGATTGACCAGCTTTGGTTAGTTTTGAGAAATTTCTAATGTAATAGCTAATTACATCCTGGCATCCGATGTTACACCAGCCAAACGTTTTCATACATACATCTTACAGTTGGCTTGATAAGATCTCTGGAACCGGCGTTAAGATTCTAACCACAGCCATCTTTAGTTAGCATTCCAGGCTGGAAAGTTGACATTTGGCAATGTGCACATAGGCAGATTTCGTGGAAAAATAGCAGGCACAGTATAATTTCAGTTGTAAAAAGGTACGAATTATATTAAGAAACTCATTTTTCACTAATCCAATGTGCTGCATGACGGAGTTGTAGCATATAAAATCACTGCTGGTTCAATGCATGTAGGTGCCCTTAAGCTAAAGACTGTTTTTGGGACTTGGCACGGGCGATACCATCTTGGTCTCGAAAAAGACCTGGAGAGCAAGTTTTACTTGGGCGCCCTTTAACGCCTTTAAGCTGTGTCTAAAGTACCTAATGTCTCGAGTCTGAAGTCGTCCTATCTGTATTCGAAATAGCTATATTCTTAACCATCGTAGCTCTTTATATTCCACTTTACTACCGAAAAACGATTTTACACTCACAACAAAATTCTTACACATGTCAACATAAGGTATGTTTGGCTTGCGTGTTCAGCGTAGGTGTAGTTAGATACTAAAATCTGAGAAGCTTAAGTCTTCGCTCATTCACTAAACAATGGATATACGAATACAAAACGCTTACTTATTCAGGAAATCGGCTTACGCTTGATGAAAGATTTGGAGGGCTATTTCCTCTCTAACACTACTCGCCATACTTTTCAATTCAAATGTATGAGAGCTCTGTTTATAATAGCCGAACGATTGTAGAGTACCTAGAGTTAAAAGTGAAAAAAGAGTTGCAAAGCTAACCGTACCAAACACGCCAAAACACGACACATTTGTACTCGTTTGGTTCAGAACAGAAATAATTCAAATTATCATATACATTATCAGGTTCAAAACGTGCAGCCGGAAATTGTTCCTTGATTTTTACAATCTCTGATATTTCCAGGTTTTCCCGGTTTTCCAGGTCACTTGGTTAATCATTTGTTCCAATCGACAACCAGTTGCTCCATGACTAGATCGGCACTTACCCAAAGATGCATTGAGACGGCAAGAAGAAATTAGAAAAATGCACATTAGACCTTGTTAGATAAACGGGTTCAGTGTAGGTGGTGAAGAGCAAAAATTATAGAAAGGACAACGATCTTCTTCGAAGCAAACTCAGGTTTACGTAGATATGCAATTAAATTAGTTACCAAAAATAGTTATCTCTTTTTCAGAACTTAGTGCGTCCTAAGGCAGAATTAAATTCTCGCGCCCTCTTATCCTATGAAAGGCAATACAAGACCAAGAAAGTTATGATTTTTTGATCTCTGAGCTGATTCTTGCGCCCCTATAACATGAGTGCACCCTTATGACAGGACGATCACTACTCTAGCTTAATGTCTGAAGCCAGTCCTACATTTTAGTGATGCATCGGTTAGAAGTAAGAAACATTCTTGGAGGTTCATAAAAATTGGTAAAAGCGTCAATTTCCGATTTACATTTATCGAGAAGCAGCTAAAACAGATTCGATTTTTTTAATTTTGGTAAAAACAATTTTAAATTCCTTTATTTTATACCTTAATTAGAGAGATGCGACTGTTTTTTCCAACCCACAGAGAAATTCCTAAATAATCTAATCAACTCTACTGTTGATATTGAATTCCACGTTTTTAGTATTTCTTATTAAGAAAACATTCCATAAAAACAAATAAAACAAATAAAACAAAGAAAAACAAAGAAAAAACAAGATCTAATTACCGTTTTAACCTTGCCAACATATAAAATACTTGCACATAAAAACCTTCACCCCAAACAAGAAAATAAATTAAAACGACAGTCCCAAAGCATTTACTACTATATTTTAGATTAAAACTAACACAGGAAGTTGAAGAAAAAACAACGCGTATTTTTATGACATTTATCTAAATTTATTGCGTACATGCAAAAATGACACTAGAGTAACAGGTTTTTTTTATCCTGTACATATTAATCGGGGTAAAAAAATATCACATTTTTTCCTTTTCGATACCCGTTGTTGTTGCTGCTGGTGCCGCCGCTGCTATGACATGCGCATATATTTGCATATAATTTTACATTGAACATGCTAGTTAACTTTGTTTTTGAGATATAAAAATATTGAAGCCGCTTTAATATGAGGTATTTTAAGTCCTGAAAGCTTGAATAGATAATGATAATAAACAGGTTTTATTTTAATATTTAAAATTTTGATGTTTCAGCAAAACAATGTAGTACCATATCGGATTTTACAGAATTTTTGTTAACAACTTTATTCTCTTAATTTTTTTATTTTAGATTTTTACATTTTTAAGCTTTGCATTCGATTTCGGTTGTAATCCTGAGAAACATTTTCAATGTTTATAAATTCCATGCAAGCAGAATTTTTCTGTAAAACTGAAACGAGACAGCCTGCAATTCTGACGAATGTGTATTATATAGATTGAGACAAAATAATGTGAATCACAGAGGAAAAAAGCTACTAAACACATATAAATTATATAACTGAGTTAAAAAAGATATGAAAGTTTATTATTAAGAACAGTGTTGCATACAACAATGTCGTGCTTATGTTACAATAAGTTTGTCAGCCTAGACATTTTATATTATGTAAAAAAATGAATTTGTACTGTGCAGTATCATAATTGTATACTCACGCGGCGATAGAACTATGTAAATGTCATATTGTTGTATAAGTTACACGAAGGAAATGTACCTAGAAGAATTACCACAAAAATGTTGGTAATTGTAGAACAATAACAAGATTTTGAGATCACAAACCAATTTATATTTTAATGCAGTTAACTGTAATTAGTGTGTGAGTCCAGAGATGGCATACACTACCTTTTCGTTAATTAATACAAACTTCATTGTTTGCGTCAGAGTCGTTTCGTTTGTAAATATAGCGTTGTCTAGGTCTAACTAATCTTTGGCATTGGTTTCTAGCCAATTAGTTTAATTTTGTATTGCAAAATTGCATAGAAACCAATCGAATAAAATAATCTTCCTTTCCTATTATTCTTCATTCAGAGATCAAGTCGCATAAAATTAGGATTCTGCCACTATCTGTTTTTGAAGATCCTAACAAACGTAATTAAAATGGAATGACATATGCACACTATACCTCCCATTAGTCTATGTAAGATATTGAAAAGCATTAAAATTGTAGTTTTCGTCAAAACCTTCTAGTTTCTAATAAAAAAATTTACAGTCAGTATAAATAAGCCACTATGTCAATTGTAAATAGATTTTTTTCCTGTGCCAGTAGGCCCTACTGAAGAACTGCGAAATTATGTTTTATATGCATTTCCATCATGTACATATGTAATATTTAATCGTATCAACAGTAGGTATAAGAACTTGTTGAATATTTGCAGCATCATCAACTCGCTGAATTACATAGTTGACGGCAACTTTTACGGATAAAATATAAACTAAGTAGGTGGGATGACCGAGTCGAATAAGTCTAGTATGTATTGCACATTTGGTTCGCACCAGTCTTTACTGCACGTTGGAAGCGATGGGGCCTCCGTCCTAACATAGTAGTTTCCATGTAGTAAATCATCTCGCAACGTGAAACCTGATTGAAGATAAAATAAGATATTTACAGAGATAATACTTAAATATGCATAGGTGCTTTGGAAATACAGAACAGGTGCAGGTGCAATAAAAATAAACCGCTTTTATAAAAGTATTGCTATTTCAATCAAGTACAGCTCGGTTGGAATCAGAATCGCTTGGTAATTTGTCATCAAGACATGGAAAATTAGTCTTAGCAAATCAGCAATGATATTTTTGTACAATTAAGTCAAAAAAATGCGGTAATTGTAACAGAAAAATACAAAGTACAATGCAGTGATTTCTCTTTTCATTTTGTAGCCCTAGATGGCGTATGGCATAGCACCTACTTATTTGCAAACTTAGTTAGTAGCACATCCAATACACAAATTTAGTCCAAAAACTCTCCAAATCTATGTAACAAAAAGAGATGCAGGACAAAGTGTTCTAATTTCAGTCATGAGAAGGTGAAGGCGAAAAACCAAAAATAATTGGATGGGACTTGCACTAAGATCTGGAGAATTTTAAAGATTTTACCAGCAAACCTTGCATAACACACGTGTTTTCTTTTGCCATAAGGTTTTGGTAGCAACTGTACATAGGAATGAGAAACGGGAGAGTTGTGATCTTGCACGGTTCCTATTGGGTCCCAGTGGGAACATCTACGCAAGAACTCAGAAAATGGAAATGCCCTGAATTCCCACCCAGATCAGGAAGTGGGATTCGATCAAAATAGGATGAAGAATGAATCTTTTAAGCTATTTGCTGATACCCTGTAATGGTTGATGGAAACAAATTGATAAAAGAAAAAACCAAAAATCCATATAGTGCCATAACTAAACATATTTCTAAATTGCAACATAGCTAAAAGTGTAAAAAAAGGTCAAAAATCAAATGGAAGGAAGCAAAGTAAAAATTTTTTACCTACCGATACACAGACCACCTACATTTTCAAAATTCTAATATTACAGCAGAAAACAGAATCGAAGTTAGCATACTGAGAAGTCAACAATTCCTAATGTCGAAGAACGATCAAGCTACTCTGCTTAAAAATATAAATTCCAAAAAAGAAAGAAATTTCTTGACATTCCAATAAGAAGCTTGAATAGGAACATTTAGATTCAAATCTAAAGTAACCTACAAACGACTACTAACTGCATTAAAAATACCTAAGAACAGTTGACATTATACTTAAGACGGCATAGATCTGGAGAACGTCTCGGCCGCTCTGTTTAATCATTAAAAGCTATGTAAATAGCAAAATGATGTTTGTTGAAAAAATGGGCAGGATTAGAAGATCTCAAAGAGATAAAATGAAAGAATAACAACCCTTCGAGGTAGCATAAATCTGAAGAACGTGCTGCATTTTTAGTAAACTAATAAATACAATCCGAGAGTTGAATTCGTGTAGAATCAATCATTATTTTGCGAATTTTTACATCAGGGCAAACTAGGTAAGTTTCGAAATAATTAATAAAATCAGCTTAACCTCCGACTTCTCTTCAATTCGTTTCATGATTGTTCTCGCGAAATCTACGTTCAAATTTCCTCAATTGGAATAATGCGTCCTTTATGATAGAGTTACTTTCTTAATTCGAAAATTCAGAGAAAGCTGAAGCTTTGGATAGCATCTTCTAAAAAAATCTGCAGACCTACTAAGAAGGACGGAAACCCACCGCGAGTGGCCGGAGGCGACCTAGACCATAATCGCAAAGCTCAACCCTCAATTCGTGATCACTTTCCCTAAAGTCAAGAAGGTTGTTCTACTAGTTATGTAATAATTCGTTATTCGTTGGCGATGGTCCATTGTCGTATTAACCTTTCATTTTTCAAGGTTGATAACAGTAAAAGTGCTACTACTGGCATTACTGGCAAAATGTTACATTTGACATTGAGTATCAAATTTTAAGGAATTATGTATAATCATAAATTAAATATTCTAGATACATCGATCTCAAACTTGTTTCGATTTTTATTACAGCTACAGTCGTTTTCGAGATCGTCAGTTCTTTCTTGTTATTCAGATTTTGTCCTGAAATTAAAACTTTTAGCCTTGACCAGAGATTTCTAATTGGCTTTAGGTCAGGACTGTTCCCTGGGCGAGGCAAAACGTTGATGTGGTGGCCACTCAAACATTTCATACTACTTTTGGCAGTGTGACACAGTGCACCATCTAGCTGGAATATGTTCCCCCAAGGTTCGCTTTCAAACGAATCGTTGACAATGGACAGTAATTTGGCCTTTAAAACCTCCTCTTGATATTTGCAAGTCCACACCATTACACTTACGGGATGATTCATTGTTACCGTGGTGAAAACTGGTAACAGGTCTTTGCCTGACCGACGATGAATAAATTTCATGCCATAGCTCCCAAAAAATGCTAATTCGGGTCTCGTCATTCCAGATTACTCTTCTTGAATTCAGCTTTGCACGATACAGCCCAATCCGCCCGCTTTTATCTTTGTTTTTGATTAAGGCAACCCATTGTCGCACAACTTCTCTCTGACCGTTCGATCCGCCATTTGCATTCCAGCCGGTTTCAAACGATTGATATCTTTTGAGGTTCAATGACGATCTTGCAAAGAAATGCGACAAATTCTTCTCGCAACTTGCGGTGTTATCTTTGGTTTTCGACCGGTTCTTGTGGCAGTTTTAGTAGATTTAGTCTCATCATAGCGTTTGCAAACTTTGTAAATCCACCAGCCAACCTTTTTGCAATTTGTTCATATGTATAGCCTTCTTCGCGAAGAATTACCGCTTGACTTCTTTTACTTGGTGGCTAGTCGACACGTTTTGGGAACATTTTTACCAATTTTCAACATAAAAGCACTTTGAAAATGGTTAGAATTCAATCTCGATCTACTACCATCGGTAAATGTCAAAACCAAGCGTAAAACAAAAATTGCAAAATAACTTTCAATAACAGCACACATCAATTACAGTCTCACTGTGATCTCCAATAGTCATAGTGTGTGAAACTTGATATTGTCAATGATAAAGAACAAACCTGCTTAGAATTACCTAGTTTACACGTATTTGAAGAAAATACAATAAAAATTCTTTTTACTATTAAAATTAAGCGCAATACTTAACAAATAGTAATATTAATACTAAAAAAAAAGTAAAACAAACTAATTTGCATAATAAAAATTTTATGTTTTGGTGAAAATAAGAAATCACCACGTGTCCACTTAGGACATATATTGTAGATCTCATTATTATCAAGAATTTGAAAGTAGACGTGCTAGGGAGGGCGAAGCCAGGCAGTGGGGCCATCAATAGATCGTAGTCGCAGAGCGCAACCGGTAATCTTCAAAAGTTTAAAACAGCAATGAGGAACGCGGGAAAAGGTTACATAATGTGATCGAGGATGACTGTTGTCTTAGTTATCTAATAAGACTGACAATAGAATATGCTACGGATCTCGTTATTATCAAGATCTTCAAAGTGAACATGCGGATAATTCAAATAGAATTTTATTAAATGGCAGCTTTTTCTTATTTGATTGGAGAAATCTTTCAGATTGCATTTATGAGGTGGAAAGGCAAGATGAGGTAAACACAACTGTTTAACAATCCCCCTAGATGACAATTTAGGAAGAAAATCTTTACAAGAAATAAAAAGGTATACTCTTTCACAATTTTGACGAAAACAAACGATGGCTTTGACTTACTTGGGGAAAAAGTTCAAGCGATTATTAAACAAGACCCGTTTATATTATAAAAGGCAGTTATGTGGTTTTTGGGATTTTTGAAAAAGTGACATATTTAAACTTTTGAAGATTGGTAATTGCAAAAAATTTATTTCATCTATGGAATATATTCCGAAGAATAACAATTTCTAATTCTATGGCTCTCGATCGATAGATAATAAAGTAAAAAACACCCTAGAATTCAATGATACTTCTGCTAAGAAACATCAGCGCCTCAGCGGTCATTTTAGAAAATTAACTCTCTTCACTCGTGGGCTTTAACAAAAAAACATTAAGACAGCTTGAAAGAGAGTGTTAAGAGAAACAGCACCAAAAGAGTATAAAATTTCAACAGGACCATTACTATTCGTCCGCAAGAATATCAGCTTAAACCATACCAAAGTTACTTCCATTTAACGCTTCTGTCTATCCCGTTAACATCGTGAATTATCCAGCAGCTTGTCTAGATTTGATTTTTTCAAATAATGATCATGTTTATAAAATCTGAAAGCAAACCGAGATCATATCGACAATTAAAGCAGTCTTGGAATAACAGAAAAGTGGTAGAGTGAACATTTCAATAATTGGATGTTGAGTTGTAAAGCAAGTTATATAGAAGAATAAGTTAAGTATTGTTTTGGGATACCCTCCAGAGCTGGTTGTAGGATATTTAAAAGTTTGAGTGAGGAGGATTGTAGAAGAATGCTTCAATTTTTATTCCAAGTTTTCTATGGAGAGGGTCTGGTAGAATTTTTTGAATAACAATGGAAACCTACACGAGCCTTGTTGAGTATGTGAACGAGAAGTGAAATCTCAACTAGCTTTCACACAAAAACACACTGCCTCATCCTTCATCCAAACTACTTCACGAACAGGACGAGACAAATGGAACCTTTTTAGATGTGGATGAGAATGACTAATTTTGAAAGGGTGATTTCTAGGGAATTGCGGTAGATACAATAAATCGAAGTGGTTCCAAAGGCAAGAATGTCAAAGGCAAGAATGTCCAAAGTGCAGCCATCGTTGGCAAAGTTCAGAATGACGAATTGATCTATGCCATTCGCAAATTTTTCTCAGCACTTTAGTAAATTCATATTTTCTGTAATTCTGATATTGAAGTCGGAGTACAATTTGAGAAACACGAGGAAAATAATTTTAGCAAAAAAGACTTGTTTTGCGTCACCCTGTACATAAATATTAATCCAATACCTTTGACGACAAAACAGACAGAACACTCGAAATGTAAGAGTTTAAATTAGAAACTAACAGAGCTTTTAATCTAAGGAATTTGAAGAAGACAAGTTATTATTAGACCAATACGCATCTTTCAGAAGATTCTGCAGTGACATTCATTAATATCCTACTGCATAAAACCACAAACCAAGCCCACAACTAACTTTAGAATTTACGAATTTAGTAACTGTGATTATAATAATAATGAGTCATCTGTGTTTTTCTAAAAATTTACACAAGTAAAATGTAGAATTTTTTAACATAGATGACAATAGAAAATAGGAAACATTTTTCTTTTGTGAAATAAATACCTGACCATTAATTTCTGAATAACGGTTGATCTGTTTTTCTGTCTATGTGCAGAATTAGCTACTTCTAAAAAAAATGTGACACTTGATAGTCAGCTTAGGCAATTTATCATTACGGAGATAATCAATTAATCAGCAACTTCTCTTGCAGTAGTGAGGATATTAAAGTGTAGTATCATTTACACTGACGTACCTGTAACCTTCACTTTATTTTTACCTTGATTGAAATAATGTATTGCACGTGCATGTAATTTTATCTCCGCGAGGATGTAGCGAGTAAAAAGCTGAAATGACTTCCAGGTTAGATTTTTCTGCTAATAACTTTGTTTTTACAAAAAAATTCTATTTTATTGTTTATTATATAAAACAGAAAAGCTGCTATGATAAACATAACATTCTGAAGAAATAAAGGAAAGCAAGGCAAACCAGTCCAATAATGTGTTAAAGCTGCATTCTTGATCTGGCGCAAACATTTTGTTTTCATTTTAAATCCATACACAGAAAAAGATACTACTGGTATGTATAGAGACAGATGAAATGTTGTTTTTAATATATGTCCTTTCTCCTCTCGGTTTGGATACCGCTCTCGTTGGTTCATTGGTTTGTTGGTCCATTACCTCGATATTTAAGTTTATCTCTCTACTCTTTTTTGCTCTGCACTGACGTATTTTGTTACTTTAAATTTTTGACAAGGCAAATTTCAAGGATATTTAAAAATGCAAAAACTGTGTTTTCGTTGGAGTTTGCTACCAAAAACAAGCAGAGGGCGTGATTGGAATTTCAACAGCAAAATTGCCATTTCATACTTGCTATAGTATTATTATTATTTTTATTATATTCCAATGTTGTTCGCTATGCTTGTTGCAATACCAATCATTAAAATATTTCTCACTTTTTATTTACAAACTACTTCTTCAAAATAAATTTCTCTTTTAAACCAAATTTGGGATACACACACCATCTAACATGCAAAACAACTAAAACCTTGTTAAACTTTCTAAATGTTAATTTGTAAATACGTTTTTCTCGGTTTAATTTTTTATATAATGTCATTTTGTTAAATTACGCAATTTGTGTATTTCTCCTGTACGTGGTATAAGATAGTGTTATTTTTAATTTTACAAGCGATAAAATAATGAATACAACGTGAAACGGTCAATGATAAACAAAAGAGGCTAACTCTGTATCTGTTTTCGAAAAGTTAATTACATACAGCAGAGAATAATAATAAAATAACCTTGCTGATTTATCTGTTGGTTATTAATTTCGTAACACGTTAGCAAAACGTAAAAATGTATAGTAAGGATGATATTATTAAAGAGATATGTATTTAAATTTAAACGAGCACATTTTGAAATTATATTAATGAGCGAACTATCACAACACGAATCCTAAAAAGAAAACAATAGAATACCGTTATTTTGATTGCGAAATTGATGTCAATAAAAAAGAACCCACGTAAGTTTTGCAAAATAGATGATATTATTATACAAAGTATTGGTAGGTGGTTTAGTATATACGCGCTACCTCCCTGCTTTATAATCGCAGAGGATGTTGTTAGTAAATATAAGACGGAAAGAAAATATTTTCTTGAAGATCAGAGACTCTTAACTCATATTTGGCGGCTATTGTAGAAATTCTCGATTCTTAGTTCTCCAGAAATAATAATTTGAAGTTAGTCGTAATATTCATTACATACAGTTTTTGAGGCGATTAATTCAATCATCAAATAAAAACAAATTTATATTTATTAAAGAAGAAACTCCGTTAAAAGACGAATACGATGACCAATACTGTTGCGATAACAGTGAAGCACGTAGTCAAAACCAATCACGATACAGAAAGTAAGTTGTAAAATCGCCAGATCTGGAGATCAACTCTGGCAACGCTGGATTACAGCTTCTCCGTCATATGTGCGCAATCTAAAGCCATTTGTTGGTTAATAATTTTCGCCAATATCGCTTTTTCTATTAGTCAAATTAAAAAAATTAAAATTTAGCAAACTTCACCTCAAAAATCCAATTTTCATTGGCTAGAATCATGTCAGCTTCCGTGGGTGTCCTCTCAGGAACTCCCAAATAGATATCAAGGAATATCCCTCGAACTTCAAGAATGACAACGGAGGTCGGAGAATCCCCTACTTTTGCACGCCTCAACAAGTGGCACTCTCAGGTTGCGCCTAAGACGCCTAACGTTTCGAGCGGACGCCAGTATTTTTCCTGGTTATTAGAAATTCCAGATAAAATCCTTAAATTTCCCAACTTTTATTTACATTTTCCTAACTCCATGACTTTTTCTCTATTAAATTTTTTCCCTGACTTTCCCAGGTTTTCCTTGTTTTCCAGGCGAGGCCGAACTCTGCGACAGAGCAATCTGTGAAGACGTAACAACCAGGGCCGTACTATGATACAGAAAGGCGGCCGTATCAGGCAGCACCATAAGGGGGGCGGCATAAGCAGCAAAATCAAAATACAATTTGAACCCTTCAATAATTAAAAATCTTTACGCAACGCTTTTCTATATTGATCTATGTTATTCCGATATTGATGTATACGATTTATGATTTATCGCACGCCTCTGCTTAAGCGCTTTCAGTACTCTTCGATTTCAGTTTCTGGTACAGGTGCATCGTTGGCGAGCGCTCGCCGAATGAAGTTCAATAAGCCGGACAAAACTTAGAAATCTGTCATTAATTTCTATTGAATTTGAATTGACTAGCACTCTAGACTGCACATCCCTAATTAACGAATTTACTCAAGTTAAAGTTAGAAGAGTAAAACTGTAGTAGATTGTTGCAGTTGATAGTTGATATCATTATCTTAAAGTAGTTTCAGCGCTGCAGGCGTTGGTTTGAGCGCTGCAAACGTTGGCTTGAGCGTAGCCGGCTTTGCTTCAGCGCTGCAGACGTTGGCTTGTGCGCTCCAGGCGTTGGCTCGAGCCCTGCAGACGTTGACTTGAGCGCTGCAGGCGTTGGGTTAAGCGCTGCAGGTTTTGCTTGAGAGCTGCAGGTGTTGGTTTGAGCGCCGCAGGCCTTGGCGCTGCAGGCGTTGCGTTGGTTTGAACGTCTTTCAAAATAAAAATACTATTCGTGCATTTTGTGCAGTTTTTGTAAATCATAATCAAAAATTGTTTTAAAGAAAAAAACATTTAAGAGACAGCATTTCAAAGACTTGCATCATACTGAAAAAATCTACCGCACGGCCCTGGTAACAACAACATCCTGTTTTGACAAGTGATCGTTGATCGTTTACATTAAAAGTTCTACATCCCTGTGACGGGGAGATTATGAACATAGCAAACTAACTACATTTTAAATATTCTATGGACCAATTGTTTCTTCCGTGGAGCAACTTTGCCGATACAGAAAAGAAATCTTTTCAGTCATGGTAATACCTTCATGGTTATGGATCATTTAGACAATTTATTGGCAATATTTCTCGATCAATTCTGCCCGAATGGTATACCTTACTTTTTGGATTGCAAAATTTGTAATCAAAGTAACAAAGAAATAATAAATAACAGTCAAACAGGGTTCTGAAAAATGTAAAGATGTACCAGACTATAAGCAAGTTCGGTATGGTAAGGTGTTAGAGTTGTCCAGATATAAAGCTAACAAAAACGACAGTCTAATGACAGAGGAAATGAGAATTTCGAAGATGATGTACAAGTGATGACTGCTAGAGGTGGCTGACTGCTTCCAAGTTCCCGATAGTGGAGCTCAAAAGTGACCCTTGAAAGATCCTTCGAGTTTCATTTAGATTGCGTTCGACTCTTCAATACCGAAGTTAAATCTCGAATCGCGCAAGCTTCGTACGAAAGGTACAAGAAAAAAGTATTAAAACGCGGTAACGTCGAGGTTTTTCTCATTTCCTCGAAGTTCCCGGCAATTTTCAAAACTAGTCAGTTCCTTTCAGGGACATACAAAGATCTTTCGGGGCCGTGGTGTAAAGATAAAGAAGATGCCTTTTATTGTTCATGAATTTAGTAGGTAATTTTGGAACCTTTAAAAGTTTTACGAATTTCAAGCTGCAATGCAGCTAATAAGTTTCACGTTTTAGCAAACTTAATCGCAGTTCAATTATCTCCATGAATCAGATGAAGGTGCCATCGTTAAGTTCAGATCGCCTGTACACCCACGAGATCCGGAGAAACACAAATCATTCACATCGGTGGAATCTGTCCAACTAAAATCTTATGAATTATAATCCTTCCTTTGCAAGTATCTCCAGCTTAGATGGTAAATGGCGTTTTCTTATCCTTTCAATTCAAATCCAGAAAAAGGCGCGAGTCTTAAGCTGCATTTCCGGGACAACACATTTCTAGAAATTCTCTAGGAATCTGGCGCCGAGAATTCTTGGATAAGAAGCCCTAGTAACTTAGAAAATTGTGTTAAGTTAGAAATTGCTTTATAGGGAGAGAATCTATTTATCAGATTTCAATGAATTCTATATTTTCCATGACTATTCTTCAATTCTGAATAACCGTTAGATATTGAACAACTGACCGATAAATTTATCTTTTACAGTATCAAGTTTACATATTACTGAAACATAAAAACTACAATTACATAGAATAAAACATCGAAATTATAAATAACATTAACGTTTTTTTTTAACAGTAAATATAGCCCAACTTAAGAATTATTGTTATTTACCGAACCGTGATAAATGATCAATTTCGAAACATCTTGACTGGCGGATTCTCAAAGTTATTCCAAAATTGGGCAACATTCCTTGTGCCAATTTCCTTGTACACTTTCAACTTTAAGAATCTCAAGAGTAAGGTTTATTTCTTTCTTACAACAATCTGCTCTCTATAAGACCGACTGGGAAATCACAAAATATAGTTTGTTGAAACTGCAACTGCAGTAAGGCAGACTTGTCGTTCTTATAAGCAATAAATCGAAGCTGACTGCCAGCTGTATTGTAGGACTTTTCTCGGAGTATCTTCCACGAGTTCTGCAATACTCTCTCTAAGAATGCCTTCTACTGTCTACTGTTACGATATTCCACACTTCATAGACCAATCCGCAATTCCAACACAATTTGACACCCTTCATTGAAGCCCTGGATTACTTCCACAGCCTCGATACCCAAAAAAAAATATAACTGAGTCCATGGTATTCGGTGGGTGCCTCCTTGAATTTTAAACCCTCTTCTGAAAATATCTTTGTTGCTGAAGAGGCTGAACTCGGTGTCAATATTAAATAACAGTTCTGGTCAAGAAGTATCCTCTTGGCAATAAAATTAGAACAAAAGCGAGATCGACACATTCGATACTACGAGACCACGACTAACCAAAATTAATTATCGCGAGCACAACACATAACGTAAATTAAAAAAGTAGCCGGTCATGCAAATTCCTTTTCTAGCCTAGACATTCGTTTGAAAGTAGACGATCTAAAATATCTCATACAAGAACTGTGTCATTTGTCTATAGATTTACTTGCAAAAATAATTTAAAAACAAACAACGTACACTTTGTATAACACTTTCGATTTTTTTAAAACAAGCAACTAACCTTTTTAACAAGCTTGTGTTAAAAGTAACCAATAAATTATTATTCAGAAATAAATCAATTTTTTGGTTCGATTTCACAAAGATCAAACGAAAACCGCTTTTAAGTATGTGTGGAAACGAAATTAACATAATAGGTTGGAAAATGTCTGCTTTATTACGGTTATTAAATTCTTCAAAAGAATTTCACCTTTGGAAGGCCAAGACCAAGGTAAACGCAATGCACAGGAATGACTATTTAATGCAAAAGTGAAACGCCTAGGAAAATACTATGAATAATGCTTACATCTGTTTTTTTTCTCTCGAACCAATAACCATAAAAATAAATTTCTTATAGGTGCAGCGAAAAAATGTGTAGCCTTGCATTGGTAACAAGGATCATGAATTCATGATTATTACGACAATAATAGTGTAAAAAGAGTGCGTCCAATAAAACTTTCAATTTGCCAACAAATTCCCTAAAGATCATAATCTCAAAACACAAACAAACAAACTAAATTGTGTTTATTTATAGCTACATGTGTTTTTGAAAATGAATTATTATTCGATGCGAGTATCCGAGTAATAATAATAAACTTGTAGATTCATCTGTTTCTTTCTCTCTCTTTTTCTCTGTTTTTCCCTTTTGAAGTGGGCGGCACGGAGTTGGTCATTTGCATTAACAGAAGAAGTATTCTCATCAAGTGTGACCGGCAAAGTACTACTCACCACGGTTTTGTAAACAGGAAATGGTTATAGCTTGATAGTTTGTTGTAAACAAAATTCTCTAAACTTTTTCTTAAATATTTTATAAGAGCCAACGATTCCAAATATATTATCTCGCAAAACATTTTCGGAGTGAACCAATTGTTTTTTGAAAAATTTTGTTGGGAGGAAAAAAAGAATTCAAGGAGATTCTTGGATAAATTTAACCATCATATTCAAATTCAGACACGGGAAGTAGTACGAGTACGTGAAACGTTTCATAAATCAACTTAACATAATTATACAGGGTGTTTTAGAACTCGATGATGGATTTGAACTATTAGAAAATTACTGATTTGATTACACATTTCAATTGTAAATCTCCATTTAACAATAAGATATAACCATCAAAGGATTTATTTATAAATTCATAGAAAGCAGATACGAGATTAATTGTAAGATAAGTTTCAAATTTTTAAACGATTATGGTAATGTAATTAGAAGTACGTGGGGCAAATGCAACGAGAAAAATAATATTTACTGAAATTGTTCACTCAATACATCGCAATGGCGATTCTAAACCTAACTTCATAGGTGCACAAACGGTAAAAAAACTATTGAATTAAGATTTGAGGTACAACCACTGAAATTTAACTGCAATGCTTTAATTAATTTCGCAGGAAAATTTAAGTGCGTCACTACCTTACAAATCAAACAATTTTAGTATTCAAGCAAACAACCATAGGTAATATAACAATCTAATAGGGTCATCAAGCGTCCTGTCTACCCTGCTTCCCTTCCACATAAGATCCGACTCATTACACCTCGCCAGCACTAGTGAAAGGTTATTCATGAGGGGTTTACCCTTTTCCCCATTATCAACCATGTAGGACACTAATGTCATCATGTTCACCAACTAGCACGGTAGTATCATACACTTAAAGAAAGAATAACTAGTGCAACATGTTCTTATTTTCAGATTAAGTTTCGGTGGTCGATCTAACAGTGCTAGATAGACAGTATCTTCAGAAGAAACTAAACTAAAGGTTACACTTTTCGATGACGCATAAGACCTGCGGTGGTCAATAATCAACCTTTACCCTACCCACTGTATCGTCTTGGGGCAGTGGCAAAATTTAACCTTAGCGCTTCTTCTGCTTCATTAAGAAGCTAAATGGAGGGCAAAGCCCGACCTTGAGCCACCGGAGTTGGCCCATTGGATGACAAATTTTGACTCATGATCGTATCTTTAGCTCCATTAAGAATAGCTAATGCAGGACGAATTTTCGATTTTCAATGTCTTTTATAACATTCTGTATATTTTGGTTTCTACCGCCCTCGCTACCTGCTAGTTAAGGTGCTGGCATCGGATAGCAATCCTCTAAATATTCCTGAGAGAAGTTAGGGGAAGATTAAAAGGTAAAATATAGAAACGTAACAGGGTGGTCCAAGATTCCGCTCTAGTAAGATGGTAGCTTTATGTTAGGAGATAGAAACAAATTGACAGCAGAGAGCGACATAGTGACTCTGGAAGCATAACCTAAAAATATTTTGAATTATACAGGGTGTTCGACTTGTTTATGGCAGTATCTTACTTTATTTTTTCAAACGAAACACCTTGTATATTACTTCATTTTTGGATTTCGAGATATTTAATATTTTTTGAAAAAAATTAGTTTTACATTGTTTTAAAAAATTTGAAATATCTCCGGAACTAAACAGGATAGGAAGATACACGGTTTCATCATCATGTTCAATACGGGCTGATACATCAATTGTGTTACGAATAACTTTGCTAAAGATTACTATGGTCACATTATGGATCATTGAAAATGAAGATCTTCAATCATGGATAACTTTATATTTTTAAATAGAACGATATGAAAATTTTTGCATAATCAGACGCAAAATTTAATTTCCTTTCGTTTAGTGTATTTTGTAAAGAGGGCTGTGCTTAAAAAATACACTAATTTTTCAACATGATGGTGCACCAGCCCATTCGTCACGTTACAAACCATCTAAATAAATAATTCAATAAAAATCGGTATTTAATCTCATCAGGTATTGAGATAAATGCTCAGATAATATAACTGTTGAAATCACCAGAAAAAACCAAAAACACCAAAATTCGATTTTTTCGAGTTTTTTTGGTTCCGTAGGCATTATTTAAACTTTTTTATATCTGAGTCTGTTGAAACTTACCTTAGAATCACTCATTCTATCATCCAAGATCAAAAAATACTTATGACCGAAATTTCGCCCAAAATCGAGATAGTGGTTCGCTGTTCATTCAACGAAAGAAAATCGACCTAGTTTGGATACAAAAAGACACTTATCTTTTATAATATATCTATTAAAGACGAAAAAGAATAATAACTTATTCGCGGAAAAATATTCCAACATAAATTGGGAAGGTCCCAGCCTTGGATTCTTGGTTTTGCAGAAACATGAGATAAATCACAAGTAACTTATGAACAGTTTTCAAAGATCCTTGCGCTCCTCTTCCTCGGTTGCCATCTTTGGCCCTTCATTTCCTTAACCACCGAAGTCTTCCTCTGGGTGTATTAAGCTTAAGTGAAGTCGTCTCTAGAATACGTTCTGGAGGAACAATCTACGTAGCTGAGACCGGAGATGCTCTTGACGTCGGCTGCAAAAAGCAAAACTCCCGATGGCGGACTTTTGGGTAACGCTTAATGTCTTTTTCGCAAGCCTTTATCACAACCACCTACAACAATTGATTAGCAAAATACCGACAAAAAATAATTTGTTCAAATTTGATTGATTTCGTTCCAAGTAGTAGATACATTTATGTTGGTGGACTTTTTGGAACCAATAGATTTTTCGTTGTTCTCGAAGTCTGGCAACTGGATCAAAGTGGATACTTTCTGAGGTAGGAAAGCATTTGTTATGAATTATTATAATCTGGTGATAATCACGTGAACATTGTAGACTTGATTAATTATTATCCATTCTAACATTAAAGATTTCATTCATCATTTCAAGTTGATACAAGTCAAATAACTCATTACAAAATAATCTTTAAACATAGTTTGGTTCAAACGACACAGATGGACATAAATTATCATTTGATGAGTTCTAATGAGAGACCATAAATAAAACAAAAATTACATTTGAATAATCCATTTTCTTTACAAACATGGTTATGAATGACTGTTCAATACCATAAGGGTATACCCAAGAGGAATCATCATCATTAAGCCTAAATTACTATTATTATTTGTTTATTTAAGTATTAAAAAAGGCTTTGACGATTCACCCTGTATATGGAGAGACTCGACTGCAATCACATATTAATGCACTTCATTAATTTGCATAAGGTCAAAAAACAAGTGCGTCAAAAGCTCGTGAGGCATGCATTAGATTATTACATTACACAACACGCCACATGACTATACTATTATTGCATCACGGAGTGTGTATATATTTAGTATATACACGCATAAACAACAAACATAACGGATATTATAATCAGCCATATATTATTTAAACAAACCGTGACAAAACGAAAAAGAGAGAAAAATTAGTAAACATTAAAATTTTGTTCCATCCTTTTCTAGCTTTATTTTACAGAAAAGGAACAAAGTGAAGTGAGACACGAAAAGGAGATGTTTTATCAGTCACATTATCAAAAATCTGATAAAGGAAAATCGAACATAAAAATATTATCAAGTAGACCGTGTGTCTCTATCGTGAGACCGGCTTTCTCCTCTCCATTCATTCACGAATGAGCCGACGTGACCCCGGCACAGTTCATTCATTCTCACTCGATTCAGGTCATAGTGTTACTGCGTAGTAAACTTTAGAAAAAGTATCAAAAGATACTCTCTCACAGAGTTTGTTTCTTGATGGTAATTAAAAAGTATTAGGACCAAAACAAAAGATGTTGAGATCGCAGACGTTTTGATGTAAAATATATTTAGAGAATGGTTCTATTTCGCTCGTTATTATCTGTATAATGGAATAAATGAGAAAAGTTGTAATTAGATTTTATTATAACAAATTTATTCTGACGTTTTAAATTAACATTTATTGATCTACTAACTAGAAGATAACAGACAGTAATTTTGAATAATAACTGACTTTTATCTTCTAGGATATCTTGGACAACTAATCAAAAAGTACCGGATTTATGTTAAAATAATATTCACTCTTATTATAGCATCATACTGTGACGCATCTGTCGTAACACAAATTTGAAAACATCAAGAAGGTTAACAGGAAAGGAAAGAACATTTAACAAAATTGATAAATGATAAACGTTGTTCCTTCATCTATAATAATTTATTACTATCAATAATTAGATAAATTCCAATAGGTCAATTAAAATATTCAAATGATTGTAAGTTCATTGCATTTTTCCCAAATACACAACACGCTTTAACAAATTTAAAGTAATGGTAGAATATTCATGGAATTTATAGACCTTCAAGCATTTCAAACGTTTTTTGCAATACATCAATATCATATAAACAGGTCCAGTTATTTTAGGCGTATAGAGGTTTCGATTGAAGACTTATTGCAATTTATTTATACAACTTTAGTAGGGAGATTCTTTTCTTGTGCACATTTTATTCAGGTCTTCTATTTTCATTGGAGATAGGTATTGATCTTTCTTCATAGTTTTCTTCTATTTTCTTCAAATTTCTAGATTCGCTTTTTGCCCGAATTGTGCAGCTGTAAGTTGCATTCATGACAATTCCAAAGAAATGAAATTAATCGAAGTACGTTTTGGAGTTTCTTCATTATTTTATTACATGTGTTTTCTTTTATTTACAACCCGCCAAACCATACCAATCTTCTCGTTCCTGGATCATCATGTACGACAATTCGAGTCTTTGGCAGAAATACTGGAAAGCTGTATCAAGATCAATTAATCTATTACCTGCTAAAATTATTAGGTTGCTTGGTCCCCGTTTCTTTCAGGACTGCTATGAGTCTAATTCAGATTCTTGCATCCTTCCGTTCCATATGAGACACGTGTGAGAGGGGCAGTGGAGGGCGAAGCTCAGCATTGGGTCACCGTAGGTGGCCTGTTGAGTAGCGCAGTCCGGTATTTAACTTCCGTACCCGTTTCTATCCCCCAGAATTGTAAGAGAAGCGCTTTAGCGACCGGAGCCAAGGAAGGGAAGTCGTAGAGACGGCGCACCGAAGTTGTGACAGTTCTAGTTTCAATAGTTTCATTCCACATTAAGCTTTCTCAATCTATAGTATAAGATTGCCCATTCCACTTGTACATTTGGTCTTTTGCCTTCCCAGACTACGTAATAATAATAAAGAACTGAAGCGAAAAAAACACTTCAATTTGAAATTAGAAGTTATTAGTTATCGAGTTAAATGATGGCACACGCAAAATGGTGTGTCGATTTCGTCATGATCTCTTTAACTACATCGCATGGAATGACACTTCACATTCAAATGCAAACATTACTTTGAAATAGTTTTCAGTGAACTAATTAGGATTAATGGCTGATAATTAATTGGTCCGTGATATCAAGTCTGATACGATTTATCTACAGAAAATGCAAGTATGATACAGTATGCGATTTTCCTATTGAAGTACCGACTATCGCAAACAAAAAACATCAAAAACTACTTTCTCTGTAGTTATAGATTTTCAGAAAGGGCTCTAAAACTGCATAATAGTATCACAGACTATTACTTCCAAAGCCAAACATTACCAAACGGTTAATCAATCATTTTTTTCTTGGTTCAAAATGAATAAGTAATGACTTTTTAAGGTTTGTAGCAGACTTCTACTCAAACGTAATGATTTCCAATATTTAATATGTACGAGGTACGACAATAAAGTTTGCGGACTGATATTATTGTGGGCGCTACGGCAACAATGGAAGGTTGGCAGTAGTCACGCTGTGTTTGTTTACTCCTCAAGAGGTTTCTTAATTTTTGTCAGTTCCCTAGTCAACATAGTGTTGAGTGCAGTTCTGTTTTTGTACACGTGTGTTTTGCTATTGTGACGATGGAAAGTGATCGTGATTTTGAAGAGCAACGAAATTTCTTGTGAAAGCGGGAAAAACGAACTCGGAAATTCTTAAAATGATCAATCCTGTTTACGGAGAGCGTTTTGTTAACAGAATTTAGTTCTTCAAATGGATGGGGAGGTTCAGAGAGGAGAGGACCTCAATGGAGCTCCCCGGGTTCAGACAGTTAATTCTGTTTCACTACGACAATGCACCCGCTCACACGGCCCTAGTAAATCAGTTTTTAGCCCAAACAAGCACCACTGTCCTCGAACACACCCTTCTACTCACCAGATTTGGCCTCCTGCAACTTTTTTGCTTCCAGAAATTAAAGAAAAATTGAAACGGAACCATCTTCAGACTCTAGACGCTGTTAAAGAGGCGTCATCAGAGACGCCGTCGGGGGTAACAAAGGAAGAATTTCGCGAGTGCATCGAAGGCTGGAAAAGGCGAATGGAAAAGTGCATTACAGCTCAGTACTTTGAAGGGTGTAATGTGTAATCGATTTCCTTAGTAGTTCAGATAGAAGCTTGAAACAAATTCTCTTAGGTTTGATGATTCTAAATCTTCCCTACCCTTTCTGAAGGAGATTAGTAAACATTTTTAAAGGATCCCACCTGCTGGTTTCGAGTATTTCATTACTTATTATATCCGTATAACGATACAGATGTAACCTACGCACGGTCAAAAGCAAGGACAGACAATTGTCTGAATGTTTTGTATCTAAATTGGACTTAAGATTGCAATTAACCTACAGTATAAGCTGGTTGATGCCTTCTACCATATCACTAGTGGTTAGGTTAGTTGTATATAGTTCTATTATTCTCTCATAGGTTTTTGATCTTTGGTACTCATTTGAGTTTTACTCTGATTTTACAAGAACATTTCCAAGTTCTTCGCGACGATGTTTTCATTACAGAATGGTTCCTGTAGCAACTCTCAATACCTCTAACCCTCATTCGTTTTTGCCATGGCCATAATTTCCATAGTGGACTCTAACCTAAAAATCTGACAGAAGCGAAAGATTTAATAGAGTCATCCCTGAATAGATTCAGAGGAAAGGCATTTACGGTGTACGCTAAGATACTTAACAAGAGTGAAAGCTGTTTTCTGCATTATAACTAGAATATTCTCAGGAGGTGCTCAATTAAACTTTACGATCTCGTGAGTTCTATTGATAAGGCCATGAACGCATTAACAAAGTCGTTCAAAGAAATGTAACCCTAATTGATTCTGAGCAATGTATTACTAATCTGTTTGGTTTACATTAGGTACAAGGTTTCATGATTATCTTGCTTACTCTATTCAACAGTACGTTTACGATCACAAAATATAATACACAACCTCCAATTTAAAATATAAGCTGTTCGTATATGATATCGACTCCTTTAACGCTAGTTTACCTCTTTGTTATTAAATCTCCTTTCGTGGATGGAACGCATTATCCTAGATCCTCCAGTGTTTGACACTCAGGAAAATTCGTATAAAATGTAGGTGAATTTCTGGTTTATTGAGAATAATACATCGACAATTTACAAGTTGCATTCAAGACCGCCAACCGAGTTAATTCCGGCGAAGTTAAATTCAAAGGTTATAAAGAAATATAAAACAATGAAATCAACGCAATTACAAAATAATCTATAACATTAGACAATAATATAAAAGAAACAGAAAGATATTTATCTCAACACATTACACATAAACTCATGACAATTACGTCATGATAGTAGCATCCGTCTTTTAATTCAGTTTTTCCCCTAATTCCTTACTGTAAAGCATCAGGCTAAATTTATTAAGAAAGCAGTTTTTCTGTTTATTCCAATTTCTAAAATACGATACAGGTGACATGCAGGTGACAAAATAATATCCGCTGAAGGATTTTAAATTTATTTTTGTTTTTCCTCCCTCCTTCACCTTCAATGTTGTTATATTCTCAAAATACTCTAGTGAGTAAATTTCCTCAAGCAAAGTTTAATATTACAATGCACGAAGAAAATTCCCCAAAGGAAAAAAGTTCATATTAAGAGTAGAATTTTCAACGACTTGAATTTGTCTCCCTCTCTCTCGCACACAAAGAAAATGAAATATATTTATGCCAAAAACGTTTTAAACCTAAAAATATCTTCTTTCCTCCTTGCGTTTCTTCATTAGAAAGTTTCAACATTCCATTAAATATCATTTCATAAATAAAACTCTTGTTTTGTTAATAATAAGCACAATTAATGATAAAACTTTTCGAAATTTGTCATTAAAATTGATAAAACAAGATGCGAATTACGTCACGCTAAATAAGTAGTAGCTCTATGAATGGCGGAACTCATCTTGAAGGGTTATCAAAAATTTTATCGTTTCGCGATTAAAATTATTTAAAAACTATATATTTCAATCTCTTCCTTTTTTTTAGAAGAGCGAGTCGTAAATTAGAATTATTATGATAATGTTGTTTTTATTTTTATATCTATTTTTTATTTATTTCTTAGTGATAAGATTTTGCAATAATCAAACCATAAAAATAATGGGAAAAGCACAATTAGAATTGAAAACACCACACTTACTTCTTATAATAATCTTCATACATATTAAAATAGTGACACTTTCATGTTTTCTTTTTTTAATCTTGTCTACAGATCAATCCTGAACGGGTTTCTTGTCATAATACATTTTCATTACTGTGTCTTCCAATATGTGGACATACCAGGGAGTTTCAACAAAATAGGTGTCAACAACATAACCAGTGTTGTGATGTATAGCTGCAAATACTTTAGAAAATCTTCTATTTGCAGAACTAGCAGTCGATTTGAAACATAAAGTTACTCTTGCGTTTTTTCCGTAGAATACGTCGTTCTCTGGTCAACTCGAGTTCTTCGAAACCTTTCAAGCTCAACGGTCTTTGGCAAGGTCATATGTCATCTCAAAAACAGAATGCAATTACTTGCATCGCAATTTTTGACAGAAATTAAGCATACTTTGCCCTGCAACTTTTTTCACTAAAGTGAACCGTTTTCGAGATACAGGGTGTCAAAATTTCTGGTGTTTAATTAAACTTTAACATTCTGTATTTCGGAAACGGTGCACTAAAAGGGCAAAAGTTATATGAAAAAAAAAGACTTAATTTCTGTTGAAGAATGCGATGTAAGTAATTGTATCCTGATTTTTGAGATGGCGTGTGACCTTGCCATAGGTCGTTGAATTTGAAAGGTTTTGAAAAATCTTAATTTACTGGAAAAGGGCCCATTCTACGGAAAAACGCAAGAGTAACTTTTTGTTTCAAATTGAACGCTGATTCTAAAAATTTTTAAACTTTTCAGTGGTGTAACAATTTTTTTAGCTAACCCACTCTCAATTCTCCGCGACTATTAAGGATATCAAATGTAAAACTACCTAAAATAGTAACAAACGTGTAGAAAATTTCATTCCCATATCTCATTTTGTTGTTGAAATACTGAGAAATCAAGAAATTTTAAATGAAACTTTGACACCCTGCATTTCGGAAACGCTACACAATAAAGAGACAAAAGTTATACGACAAAAAAGACTTAATTTCTGTTGAAGAATGCGATGTAAGTAATTGCATCCTGCTTTTGAGATGACGTGTGACCTTGCCATAGGTCGCTGAATTTGAAGTTTTGAAGAATCTAAATTTACTGGAAAAGGGCCCATTCTACGGAAAAACGCAAGAGTAACTTTTTGTTTCAAATTGAACGCTGTTTCTGAAAGTAAAAAATTTCAGTGGCGTAACAATTTTCTTTAGCTGATCCACTCTCAATTCTCCGAGACTGATAAGGATATGAAACATAAAACTACCTAAAATAGTAACAAACGTGTAGAAAATTTCATTCCGTATCTCATTTTGTTGTTCAAATATTGAGAAATCAAGAAATTTTAAATGAAACTTTGACACTCTGTATCTCGGAAATGGTGCACGTTAGGAAAGAAAGGTTATATGACAAAAGAGGCTTAATTAGGCCTGCTAAGTATTTGAACTTATTTTCAAAACACCCTGTATACATAGAGAAAAATAAGTGTTAATAGTAATGGTATGTTATGTAACAACTGCCAAAAAAGCAATTTCTTGCATGAAATGAAACTATCGCATTCGCACACACAATTTTTTCTAGATCCGTGCCCAAAAACATTTTTTTGCACAGATACTAGTGTCCAAAAGAAATATTTTTTTTGCAACCAAAAACTGTCAAAAATCACTACATTTTTATCTTTATCTGTATCTGGATACTTTCTAACAATTATAGCTGTAGTTGTATCTAGATCTAGATGCTAGATATTTTTTGACTGGATCTGTACCTGTATCTAGATACAATTTTAAAGTATCTCTGAGAACACTTAACACAACAGACAACTGATAAAATAATTAACTTTCTAACCACAAATATTTTCCCAATAAAGATACAGTTATGAAGAGAAAACAAACAGAGTTCAATCATGGAAAGGTAACCATGTCAACAGATATTGCTAGATATATAGACTAAGGAAACAAGTTTTTAAAACAAGTCTACCAAACTAAAAATCACACAAATGCAAAATTAGTAACTGAAATGTCTAATCTTACAATCTAGTTGATGCCCAAAAAATATCTGAGAATAATTTTAGGAATATCGGGAAAAGAGGAAAAAAGGGTAACGATGACAAACAATATAGCACAGTTTACTTTATAGTTAATTCAGGAAGGCAAGGCGAAAGATAATTGGATTAGGTTAGCAGCAAGTTGATCTGCACTGCTTTAGAAATGGCAATTAAGAAGAACAAATGGATTTTGGTCTTTCGCTCACAAAAAAAAAATATGTAAATTGTAGTGAAACATGTATTTTATTTGATAACTACTTGATACATCGTGGTTGTTACGATTTATGGTAAGCACGAACCTCACTTTTATTTACAACCGCTTTAACGGTTTTCACTAGTGTTGCCAGATTCGAAGAAAAATCTATCTGAATATGAAGAATTTTGACTTCATTATTCTTAGATGTCAAGGCGCTCATCGTCATGTTTTACCTTCATTGTTCCTAACCTGTTAGAGATGACTTCTTGTTTTAAGGTCGGCGTGCTATCTACAATACCTTATGGTTGATCTGTACTCTCTCCCAGATCGCCAGTGTCTACGTTAAGTCTCGCCTTTGTTCAAGATACCTGAGGGTACCAACAAGGTCTGCAAGTTACATAAAATCGTTCTCGCCCAAAATATACTTAACTGCTTGCAATTAGTCTTTTAATACTTCCAATATTAATTTTCTGTTTGGGTAACTATGAGACTTTTTTGGAAATCGTAGTTTTATCAATTTTTAATTTTTTGACTTCCAGAATAATTTAGAATGCTGAAGCTTTTATTGAATATTCACTGCTTGTTCTATATACAGTTTATAATTTATAACTTTATCCAGTGTAACTTGAGTATTTATTGGAATTTCTAAGTAAGTTTTCTAATTGTTAAAAAAGGCAAATCCTAAATGCTATTATTTGGAGTATTTCAGCATAACCGTGTTGCAATATTTTCAATTTTGAGTTCAATAAACGATTAAATAAATTTGTCATTCTGAAGATCTTGCCCAACTGTTTGACTTTTTACAAATGTTAAGAGTTGATATATTAGATTGCTTTATATTGTTAATACTGTAGTTGTTCAAACAGATGGCGTTACACATCCCCTGCCATAACGGAGGCGACAACTGCCGTAGAATAGCGTCACTTGAGCTCTAAAGAAGTTAATACATAAGTCAAAAAAAAAACTCCTATGCAGGTCATGCCAGTGAGAATTAATAAATATCATATACTAAAATTACACGTTTGAGTTTTGAATCAAAATACAGTCCACTAATCACCGTAACAAGCTCGAATAACAAATGTTGATGTTACTTAAAAAGTAACATCGGCAACACTATCAATCACATTACAACTATAAATAATCGCACTGGACTCTAATCACACAATCTGCTGCTAGCATTATTAGTTTATTGCGGTGAAAATTATTTCTTACTAACTGGTTGGCATAAACCTAATTACCGATCAAATCAATTCTGTTTATAATAAAAGGTTTATTATAATCCGATTTAAAACTAAGCCAGCCTGATGGATCTCGCTGCCTTCAATTAAAGACCAGGAGATTTTGTTTACTCTAATTAAATCACCGTAAGTAGTTATCTCACTTATATTTGACGTTTTCGCTTATTGAAGACAGCATTTATATGTGCACAACTGGAAATTCTAAAACCTGCTCTATCAGCTTGTGCGTCCTTTCTAATACAATTTGTTTATTTGTTCATATATAAAATTTCCCAACTTGTTTTATAAAGAAGTACTCAAGGCTTAAAAAAAATTTACTGTTAAGTTTAGTTAACTTAGATTCTTGTAGACCTAACAGTAGAATAATAGACAAGCATATTAGATCATAAGAAACCTAATCAAAGGTATTTTTGGCAAAAATGTGCCGATTAGTTTAAATGAATAACAATCACAAATAGGAAATTGCCACATTGCTATATCCTTGTAGGATACAAAGACACGACTTTATGAGCAAAGATAAAAATAGAAGCTGCCTTTGGAGATATGATTAACGAACTTAACGAACAAAACAAAATCTTATCTTCAATAAAACTCGGTCAATAGAAAAACAATTTCTCTACTGTGTAAATATTTGTAACTATCGACTATTTAGTTACCTATCGGGGATATTGTAACAATTTAATTATTTAATGTTTACAAGCACTTGATCTAGGGTACGTAGACACTATGACACAAATAAACATTGCGATACCTGTACATGACGTGTTTGCTTGTTTGGTTTTGATTTGAATAGTGAACAAATTAAACGTATCGATATTTTGCAATGTCATAATAATGTGCAAACAAAAGTGATAGACGTTAACATAAAAAAAATGCTAAACCCACTATTATTTCTACACCTTCGGAAATTGCAAGAATTAAGATTGAATTTCTTTTATCTTTTTAAAATTATTGCAATAGTATTGATTAATACTATTTAATTTACTCTAGAGTGAAAAAAAGGATGAAAAACAATGACAGGCTAATACAATACAGAAAGGAAAACAAAAATAGTATTATGGTTTGTTGGAGCGTAGGCTGTTTGCAAAGTAGAAACTTATTCGAACGTGTATGTAGGTGTCGTATGGTGCCACAATAAAAAATCATTAACTGGTAGTGTCGTTTATTTTCAAGCTGTTTGTTTTGAAAGTTCAATACCATGTTTGGTCTATAATTGTGTTTGCAATAAATTGCATAAACGGCACAGAATTGCACAACTCTCAATTAGGATTGTGAAATTTCGCATTAAACTTGACCAATTACTAAATACATAGTCATGAAAAAAATGATGCAACTTTCTGCAAAACATAACTTACTTGTGCTCACGGGCACAAATTATAAAAGACATCAGTTTTCTATAAAACAATGGTAAGGAAAGTGCAATCAAAAGGGGAAAATTTCATTAAATCGTCATTAAATTAATTCATTTTAAAAGTTTGTTAATCCATACAGAAAAACTTACCAACTCTTAAGAAATTGTTTTAATGCGACTCACCTGTAACAGAAACAGAAGAATTACAATCAGATTTTTAAAAAATTCTATTACATAATAAAGGTAGCAATTTTTAAAAAACATTTTATGTTAATTTTTTATCCCAGTTTTCTAATATAATATGGTCGCAAATATTCCAATACAGAATGGGGTCACTAACTAGATGTACAGAGAGTAAATACATTGCATGTAATATAAAATAATAAATATCAGAATTCCCCAAAACGTTTTAGATGTAATATTTATTCCAACAGTTCCTGGTAAGGTTATAAGTTAAGTGGAGCACAATAACGCGATGAGAAACGTTCCGCTGGCCAACCCCCACACCCAACAAATCAGGCAGTTCCTAGTGTTACCGCAATGAAGCAAAAGCAGCTCTTATTAGAGCCCTGCACGGGCCGATATTTCCAGGCCCGGCCCGACTGAAAGTAAACTTGAAGGGGTCCAAAAAAAACCGAGACGCCCGAATGACTCGAGAGGCCCGACGGGCCAACCCGCCCGAGAACCCTGACAGGCCCGATAAAATCGAACGACCCGACAGGACCTATGGTGACGAAATAGACCTAGAAAGTCCAATAAATTTTTAAACTGAGGCCCGGTCCGACCTAAACCTGAGTTCTGGGCCCGACCAAGAAACCCAGCCCGTGCAGGCTTCTGCGGTAGTTATAAAGCTAATGCCCGCCCCAGTCCGTACAGGAAATTACTTGATCAGTAAGAAAAGGTTCTCGATTCGACGCAATAGGAAAATTTTCCTGTTTGGTTCAGCATGAAAACGGCACTGGCCCGGGTGAGTTCGAATATAACACCTGTCGAAGTCAGTACGACAATCCTTCGGTGTGGTTCAGTACAAAAATAACCGGACCCGGTTCACTTCCGATTAGTAGAAAGATATCAGCCCGACCGACTCGACAAGCCCGAACAGCCCAACAGGGACGAAAAGTGCGAGCCGACAAGCCTGAAAGGCCTGATAGGGCCGGGAGGCCCGATTGATCCGACACAGAGGGCCGTAAAGCCCGATTGGCCCGATAAGTTTTTAAAATGAGGACAGACTCGACCCGACGCGAACCTGAGCTCCAGTTCTTATTGTTGGTTTAGCTGAAAAATTAACTGAACACGGTCGTCCAAGACAATCAATCAGCTGATGTGAAAAACGCAACAAAAGGTATTTGAAAGATCTCTGGATGGAGGTAATCGTTCTGTACAACTCCCTTTCAAAACTTTTTTTTACATTTCTACTAAAAGCTGTTTTCCAATTAAAAAAATTACATGCATTTCTATTCATAATCACAGTAATGATGGTACTGTACCTGATAAATTTGCTTTGCGAGACAAAAAATCTTTGACTTAAGGAATAGGATATTATTTGGTTTGCAACATCAAATAAGTTTCTATAAGCCTACATACGTGAAAAAATATATCATTTTCAAGATTGTAATGTTATTTTGAAACATTGCATACCTATCCGGACTCTGCTTTATATTTCGTTTGAGCCTTTGCATTCCGTATAAATTCATTATTCTATTTTGTCTAGAAACGTTAGTTAACTTATTTATATTGTCAAGGTTCAAATTATTAGTTTGTACGTGCTTTATTTCAATTCAGAATCGTCTCACAGACGCCGAAACATTTTTTATAGTTTATCAGTTCGTAGAAATTCTGTTTATGCTTCAGCACTTTTATGTTCAGAAGAAAAGCTGATTTATGCACCCCAAATAGGGGTTTGTAACTTGCCACGGTCCGTATGTTTTTGTCTATGTTCATTTCGAGAATGCAGTGTAGATTCGGCTTCTTCATTATTTCTGAATCACTTACGTGTTAAAAATCTGGGTACACCTAAGTAAGTTTTAGCCCGGCCACCAACAAGGACGTTTCGACGTCGGGCCGATGCCCGTTTCGAGCCCGGTTTGTCTGTTAACAAAAAGTTTAACATCTACTGAATTCATCTTTTAAGGTTTTCGTGTCGTAAGTATTTCCAATGGTTGGCTGGTTTTGAAAACACAGTAACGACCCTCTTGGACGGATTAAATAATTTCGGAGTTCACGTGTAGTGGGAAGTATTTTCCCTGTTCAATCTCGTTTCGTTATTTTTGTATCGAAAACTAGTTATTGTCCAAGTAGTTGTGATCGTATTGTTACAGCAAGCCAAGTGGAATTTTGCAGTCGCTTATTGAGTATTTTATCGCCCCCTAAGGAAATGGAGAACTTTCTGTTCCGTTTTTAAACACATTCCGAGTGTTGATTTTGAAGTCAGCCAAGATCATCTGTTGTGTTTGGCGTATCTTTTACGTTTTGTAAGGTATGAATTTATTTTGCATGGATTCATCGCATCTTTGACATCGTCTGGTGAAAATGGTACCCTCTCATTCAACTAAGAATTAAATTTTGTTTACTAAGGCTGATATTTTATAAAGTTAATTTTTAGTTATGAGAACGCGAGAGTGAGAGAGAGAGAGAGAAAGCGTACTCTAACATCAGAAATGTGCCTTTAGTTTTGATATACAGGGTGTTATCCTCTGAAGTACTCATGTACAGGGTATTATTCTATAAAAAAACCTCTATGTACAGGGTGTGAATCTACGAGAAGCGGGGTGGGCTGGCCGACGGTCTCCTTTTGACCTTCAGCTTCTGGCGCCCCTTAATTTTGACTATCTTTTTAGAGTTATTGAAAGTTTCTGTGAGTGTAAGCTTTTTATTTCTTTTTGTATGGTAAGTTTAGGTTGAACAACACTCATCTCTGACTAGAGCTACGGGATTGAATATCTTCCGATATCCGTAAGGGGCATTAGGCCTCTTTTACAGGTTTTTTCCCGTTAGAAGAGACAGGGTATACATGTCTTCTCTTGAGCTTTATTCGTGGTTGTATTATGATGAGACGAATTTTTCGAGTAATACTCGCTCAATCGAGAATTAATTTACTCACCATAAGAAACAAATAATTTACATCAATAAATTCTCTCTGCCCTTCGAATGAAACTAGGGCCAATCGATAGGTCGGCCCTAGGAAAGTCATCATCTGGCGGCATTTCATTAACTGCCACTTAGAAGAGGAGCAAGGGGGTGGTCAAAGTTGGAAATTTTGCAGTTTTTGAAAACGAAAAACCGGAATAACTCAAGAACGGGTGAGCCGATTTTGGCCAAACTTGGAAGGTAGGTGAAGAATAAAATCCTACAACTACACTGTGTGCACGGAGCGAACGCGGTGATACCTAGCGGCGAAAATGAACAAAATCGACTGGAGCCTTATGGGCAAGCCTAGCGATCTGGGACCAAGCGAATTCTGTCGTATTTTTCCCCAGGAGTGCATTGCCCTAGGTGGTTTCGAATTTGGGTCCAGAGACGTTGGCAGTGGTGGGGGTTTTTCAGAGATATCGAAACGGCGTTGGAAGTAACGCAGTACTTTATTATGTCCTTCTGGTGCCGTTAAAGCCGATTCTCTACTTGCTGCAGTTTGGCCGCTAGAGGACGCAACAGGTAAAACCCAAACTAGCTTCTATCTCGGATACCATAATAGCTATGGGCATCTGGTTTTCGCTGTGCGATGTGGATTTGCGAGTATTATAGGCCAGTAAAAACGAATTTCCCGAATTTGTCCGTTCGGGCTTTTTGCGAATTTTGGAACTCTCACCAAAACAGTTCTGATGATTCGATCGACATAATATTTAAGATCTGTGTTCTAGGAGTGTTTCTTTACCTACTCGAAAAAACCCGACTCGATTCGGTTAACATCGTGTTTTTTCCGCGGCGTGTCGGAATGTCCGCTTCAAAAATGCATAACTCGGTTAATTATGGTCCGATCAAGCTGGAAGCTTTTTTAAGCTAAAGAGCATTATAAGGGCAACGAGTCTATGTGGGTAACAATGACGTACATTCGTCTTGGCTTGGTTTTTTAAAACATTAAACACAAATTCTTCCAGAAAAGAAATTCAAGTATCGATTGAGGGTTAAATAAGTAAATTCATATCATGCCGCACATGTCGAATATGAGCAAAGTTGTATGCCAAAAACTGTGTTCCGAAAGTTGGATTAATACAGAAATATTACAAAGTTTGAGAAGGTTAGAGAGAGTGGAAAAAAGACCTCATAAAGTTTTAAAATTCTCAGAGTACAGCATAGTAAAATCTTATTGACTTACCCTGAATGACAATAAGTCTCTTCACACATTCAGCCAGAACGTTTCTAATCTTCGCAAGAACTTAAAAAAATATTGTTGCAGTTTTGAAGTTTTTAATAAGGCTGGAATGTATAAAGAAATCTATGGTTCAGGAGGAGTCAGCACATTGTAGTTTGTTTTGAATTTAAAAAATTGTGTACGCTTGATTCCTTTAATATCAAGGAGAACTTTATGCATTTATCCATTCCTAACGACTTATAAGATTGATAAAATTTCACAGTTTCATGCACTGCACCCAGCGGCGACCCGTGACCTAACTTCAGGGTAGGCCGGGACCGCCTGATTGGTTAATTTCTTTATAATTTGACAATTCTGACAATTTAAACCAATCACGCGGTCCCGGCCTACACTGACGTTAGGTCGCGGACGCCTCTGATTGGATCAAGTTTGCGTTAATCATATGATCATATTGAAAAATTATTATTAGTTTATAGATTTAAGAAATATGCAAACTTAATGTTTTATTTACCTTGTTAACTTAACCTAAAGGAAACACTTGATTGCATTCGTTTGTGGTTCACGAAAGCAACGCATCACTGTAAAGTTTTTCTCAAACATTCCTAAACCTGAATGTTAAAAAGACTTTTGTTGCTCGCTTAATATGACTAACACTTAATAATAGAGAAATAGCGCCGTGGTATGCACCTAGAGTATTCTTATTTTTGTTTAATAACATTAATATGTTTTAAAAGTTTCTTCTCAATTCTGGGTGCTTTTAACATCCGGTGACCACGTCGATTCCGTCGCATCCCCTAAGGAAATTAAATAGAACAAACGTGAGAAATACGACGCTAGGCTGACGAAGGCGGACGCCCACCCAAATTAGCTTATTCGAAAATATCTTGTTATTTTTTGTTTGATTTCGGAATTTACCTTCCTTCAATTCCAAGTTCTTCGACGTGATCGTTTCTACCTTTGGGAATTTTCCCATCATATGTCTTAAGTGTTACTTTAAATATGGTAGGAAGATTTAATAGATTAGTGTACAAATAAAACGTAAAGAAATTCCCAAGTGGTACCTCCTATATTCCCGATTTAACCATTTTATTTTTGGGTAAACATCCTTCCTCTCCATTTGTAATAAATTCTAAAATAAATACTCACGGGAAAAACTAGAACTAAATATATAATTTATATATAATTCTCTGTTAGTTTTGACAAGAAAGTTTAACCGTTCTATTTTTACACAGAACAATTTGTCCTCAGGTTCTTCGCTAACAATAAAAAAAGATAAACATTTGAATTCTTCTATATTTAGACCTTGTTAGACGTGAAAAACATTAGTTCAAAGACTTTGATTAAATTTGTTATTAGGAAAGATCAAACAAAGCGTTTTTGTAATTATAATTTTTTTCTTTCTAATCGTTTTGTTTTTCGCTCCCACACAGAGAGAGGCCGAAAAGTATCAACGATCTAATAAAGCATAAAGATTAAAATCGTTCACTCCTCCAAATAAGAGAAAATAACAACGCCAGTTCTTAGAATGGAACAACAAAAGAAGTTATGAAGTGCAAGGTAAAAAGATACGTTGTATGCTATGCTATGGAGTGCAAAATCTTGAAGGTCTGCGACCCGTGAGAGGTTGTGGAGATGGGACGAGCGGTGCCCGGAGCGGATTCCATTCGAGGAATGCAACCATGCAACAAAAACATCTAAATACCGTTCCGGCCTTACTTCACTACCTTTCAAATGATGATGCTTCATAAACAGCCTGTTATTAGCACAAATTGGCAAACTGTAAATAGTAACTAGTGTGTTTGTTCTTTTTCTCCGGTTTAAAAGTAATGTCATTGTTCTACGATGGACCACTATGATAAAAATGTTAAAAATACACACATACACTCATTCGCGTCTACTATATAAAATACATCTAGTACCAGCCTTTTATTATTATCATCATCATCATTATTTTGATTAATGTAACAAACTACCATTTTTATTTACTCTTTTTATTGCTACTACTAAAACCGATGTGGAAATTAAGAGATTTGCTTGTTCTCTGAAGCAACACACAATGTTATAAATAGTATCAGTGTGTGCCACATATTATAATGGGGATTTGGTGGGGTAGTAAAAGTCACTTACATATTGTTATGGACGAGTTTAATGTGTATAGAAGTGAATGATGTTCTATTTCTTTATCTTAATTTACTCTATCTGTATGTTCACCAGTTCCTAATTCAATCGTGTGACTTGCTTTATTTTATACTAGTCCAGTATTATACAGAGCGTGCTAAAAATATGAGTCGTTGTTTTGAATCCATTCCAATAAAAAAAATAAGTAATATTTTATCTAGGTTAACGTGAGGGGATTCCCCTTTGTTATTTTTGAAAACGCGACAAATATAATTTTACTTGTAAACTTTTTTAATCGAGAGCTACCATCTTTTTGATGTTGATGTTCCAAATTTCGTTAACAATTGAGGTTTGGGCTATTTATTTTTCTGGGGACACAACTATAAACGATTAAATAGATTTTGGCAATCTTGGTGATTATTCTTCAAGATTACAGTAAGACGTTTGGATTTCTAGGGATTATTTCAAGTTTCGGCATATTGAAGATTGACGAACTATTGCTTTAAGCATAAATTCTTGAAATACCAGCGTTTCTAGATTTTACGTTATCAGATATAGAAAATATTCGATCCCAAACAGGATTTAAACCTGCAACCGTCGGCTTTCCGAGCTGATGCTGTATCAACTCAGTGATAAAATTCATTTAAAAAAAATCTCAATTTTATGTTATCATTATTTCTTGAGAACCTACACATTTAAGCATTTCCTGAAATATTAAATTTCCATAACGAAACGTCAATATTATCTAGTGAAATCTCATCGTTGTACCTATATCAACAACTTGGTTTCAGATTGATACAAATGTACGACATCTATTGAGACTGTCGTTTTACGCTATTTCCGGTAGTCTCTTCTTCATTCAGATCACGATTCAACTCAACACAAAGAACTGGCTTTGCAGATTACAGTTTTGGGTGTACACAAACATTGAGACCAATCTCATCGCCTAGTACATAAGACACTAGTACGAGTCAAGGTTTCTTCTGATTTTTGTATTTGGACTGGTCAGGCCTTTTCAGGCTAGTTGAGATTTTTCCTACCGTGCGTATCTTATGTATCTTTTCACAATTGCAACAACTCGTGCCGTTTTCCGAACAGCCGCTATGAGCTGTTGTGGAAATAATGTTTTGGTGATCCGAGTTTTTGTCAAATTGTGTCATTTTTCATAAGGTTATATTGTTGCAGGCAAAGCATTAAAACGCAATTCAAAGTAGCAACAAAACAAGTAATGCTTTTATTCCAAAATTCAGAAAGTCAAGCCTAAAAGGTTAAAACGGAACAAACTGGTTCAAAAATTGTTTCCATCAATTGCTCCCTTGTATAGTACTTCAGATTCATGCTGACATTCACAAATTCTCTCAACTGATCATAAACAAGATGTAAGTCAACCTGTCTCTGAAAATTTTGTACTTGGTGTTTCAATTTTAGAATAATTACGAGAATTAGAAGTACTTGTGGTTCACTTGTACGGATATACCAAACAAAAGCTTCGCAGCAGTGCCCTCCCAAAATCTCTTATCTAGCATCATCGACAATTTCCCCTTCAGGATCAATTCATCGAGACTATCTCGACACCTACGCTAATGTCCTTACAAAAATTTCCATTGGCATTAGAATCTAAAACACTAAGTTATATTAAAATTTAGTTCCGGAAGCATCTAGGAAAAATTCAAAATGCTTCAAAGTCAACAAGGTCTTTCAACGCAACGTCTGTAACTGAGGTGAATTCACTTTCCACAATCAAGTATTCGTGAAAATTCTAATGTGCCATGCGGAACTACCACACATCTTAATGCAACTCGTACGCGTAGCCATGTGGTAGCCCAAAACATGGGAAATAGAAACAAATGCGACTAGTATGTATCAATGTCCTTGCTCTACCCAGATAGAAATCTTTCTGCTTTTATGCTCACCTGCAAAAATTAAGACATTGATAAAAGTAAAGCTTATTTATGTTCAATAAAAATAAGACTAAAAGAGTCTCCGTGTCATGTTGTTTTACTTCTGAAATTCTTACTTGCACCATCGCGTGCAGCTGTTCGTTTGAAATGACAAGCACCATTCAGTTACGTATTTAATCTATAAGTTAATGTTTAATTAATCTCTAATTTCCTTTGTTATACAAACTTCATCCCCCGACCATATTTTTACAATGCATTTCTTCACATGTAGTTTTACGCAACATCCTACTGCAGATCTCATCTTCATAATTTAAATTCTTCAATAGGTGTGTTCAGAGTCGATTACGTCAACTTGTTTTAAAGGAGAGCGCTAATCGCAATCCGTAACATGACAGTTCGACCTCTAACCTACGATAACTTTGCTTAAATAGACTTGACTCGCTCCGTAGACAAAAGACGGAGGAAGTGGTATACTTTCCCTTTTCTCTAAATAAAACATGTAAAACTCAAATATTTGACTGATTGAACAAAGACTGTTTAAAACATCCCACTAGCAAACAATTTTATTAAGAGACAATTTCAGCAAATGATTCAAGGTAATCTATATTTGCAACTCTGCCTACATATAAACGTATAAAATGGAAACTTTTTATTTGCTATAAGCTCGATTTCTTATCAAGTTTACCAAAATAGTTAAAACATAATCACTAGACTAATTTTCTTTTTTTACTTGATCTAATCTTACAGGTATTCAAAAACTAACAAAAAAAGGCTACTGTAAAATATCCAAGAAAAAAGTTGCCTGTTATTATTGTTCTAAGTAGAGCATGGAAATCTTGTTACCAAACCTCCTACCCACAACCTTTTGTATTTTCCCTTAATACAATCATTTGCATATTATTAGATTAGATAACCTTCATTGAAGAATGTAACCAAAGCATTTTTATACTGAAGGCTGCCAACAAGGTCTTGTGAAAATTAATTCAAATGAATGTCTTTAGCAAAAAGGTAAATAAATAAAAAGTATTCAGATAGAAACAGTAGAAAATTATTGTTTAAGTGAGCATTGAAACAATTAGACAACTCAAAACCTCAAGACGAAATCGCTCTACAGGTTAAATTGGGAAATATTTATTATGTTGTTCAATCCATTCCTAAGGCTGCCAGCTAACTAGTTCTGCGTATTATTAATGGTATTATATCATGTTACATATTGATTTCTTTTTTTACGCAATATTATTATAAAACATTTGAAACCATGAAAGCAAATCAACAATGGTGTCGGAATTTGATGATTTCAAGAGTTCAGTTCAAGCAGAGTTAGCCTTTTGGCAAAATCATCATATAAAGCAATTTTATACTAGTGTAAAAAATTCTTTATATCAGCTTTGATGTCGAGTGTTTACAGAAATCAGCTTTTGAGGTGTTTGACCCCCTAAATACATTATTACACTAGTTGGTATAAAAACCGACAATCTTTAACTAAACTTACATAAATAGATCATACTCGAATTTACTACGTCATTATTTTCCACTTTCACGTTAAAACATCAAGAAATCTGAAAAGCGGGTATGTATATATATATATAATTCTCTTCCTCTGAAAGAATATTCTTGTTCTTTGAAATACCAGGGAGATTGAAATAAATAAATTTTATATTGACAACCCGAAAGATATCGATCGCTAAACTATTTCAAACCTGTCCTGACCAAAACAAACTACTTCGCAAAATAACGACGCCCATAAGAATGATGGATTAGAAAACTTGTCAATCCAATACTTAAAAGCTTGACAATTTACTGTTTACACAATTCACCTACACGGTTTCATTTCTGATATCGTCATATATTACAACACATGTGAAAGCACAGAACCGTAATAAAAACATTTCATTTATATTCACTTTCCCGGGACGTTAATAATCTCATACATAATGATACTGAAATGAAATGTGTACACCCACACAACAATTAACAGAAGCCCATTTTCATTATTAAACCCCTTCATTACACCAAACTAATGTTTGACATTATCTAATCGTTATTATTGGTTTTAGTTACATACCTACATGAGAATGATCACGCACGCACATTTTATTGTATTTTCGTAATAATACACTAATGGCACCTACGACAAACATAAATTAACCAACAACTCTTTCAGTATTAGGTAGAGAAATTACGTTTCAATTATTTCTAGCTTAAAAAGTCATAGACACGTGGACACTTAGTATTATCAACTGACAAATGAAAGTTTTATTATTACCACCACTACTAGTATTATTTATTATACCACCAGTATTGCGTAGTAGAAACGAGAAAAATACGTGTGTAATTGTAATTCAATCGTTCAATTTAAACTACGTAAAACAGATTGTTATTGTCTGCAGGAATAATCTTCTAGAAATATCTGTTGTGCGAAGCAAAATATATTATTCATGTTGCTTACAATCAAATTTACATACCAAGTGTAACAATCACCTTTAATTGTGAAAAGTCAAGTGGTCAGACGTATTAGTGTTCGGTATTTTAGGTTGTCTGTAGAAAACAGTGACGTATTCAGTAAATATATTTCTATTTAACTTGGATAAAAAGATGGTCAGAATTTAGATATACAGGATGTTACTAATTCGAGTAGTTCTATGGGGATCTCAAAAACCTCAACAGATACGAATTTGTTTAAATTATTGCAAAGTTCAGCATTTATGTGCCTAACAACATACTGTTTAAAAATTTTGAATATTTCTGGAGATATCCGAAAGAAACCGAAATAATAATTTTTCGTTTTTAATTTCTTACGCCTTCGTTTTCAAATTTCTTTAAAAACTAATAACACCTTATTAGAGCACTTTTTGATGTTCTTTAAAACTGCGTAATCATTTCTTAGATAAGACGTTTCGTATTTCAGATATCATCATCAGGTCAATTTTTCTCAATACAGACCTGGATTTTTTAACGTTTTTGTCGAAGACTGGTTTTCAAATGTATGATCCCATATTACTTTTTATAAAAAAATTGCGTTTTGTAGTAAAGAAAATGATACTTTAACATTTAGTTGAAGTTATTGTGAATTTTCTTTAAACCGAGTTTACAGTGATGTTCTGATGTTAATTTGTCTTAGCATATGAAACCCTGATTAAAATATTCAGGACCGTACTAGCAAAAATTGGACTAAAAAAGGTAATTTCTTTAAGAATAATATGGGATTATAGATTTGAAAACCAGTCTTCGACAAAAACATTGAAAAATTCCAGCTCCGTATTGAAAAAAATTGACCTGATGATGATATCTGAAATACGAAACGTCGTATCTAAAAAATGATTACCCAATTTTAAAGAACATTAAAAAGTGCTCTAATAACGTGTTTATCTCGGTGTTTATTAGTTTTTAAAGAAATTTGAAAACAAAGGCGTAAGAAATTAAAAACGAAAAATTATTATTTCGGTGTTTTTCGGATATCTCCGGAAATATTCAAAATTCTTCAACTTTTTAAACGGCATGTTGTTAGGCACATAAATGGGCAACTTTGCAATACCTTAAACAAATTTGTATCTCTTACGGTTTTTGAGATCCCCCTACAACATACTCAAATTTGTAACACCCTGTATACCTAGGAATGGTTTGGAAATTGAATATAAATACATATATGTGAAAATAAACAGGATGTTCCATTTAATGTTAAAAAGTTAATGTCAAGCTTCTCAGACAATTTTAACTACTTAGGAAAACTGCATGTTCCGTCTTTCATGAGATGCACAGTACGCAAAAAATCGTACTATACGATTTAAGTTTTTGTTGCTAATCTCATTCCTTTATTACTTATCCTTGTAAACTTCCGAGCTTATAGAAAAATAACACGAGTCATTATAATGAAAAAATAATCAAGAACATAGCTAAATGTTCTTTCTCTTTTAAAATTTTGAAATGTTTAGCTATCGCTAGATTTGAAGATGAAGCAAATCAACAGAAATATGCTTTTGTCAAACTAAAAATAATTCAAATAGACCTTAAACTTCTAATAGGATCTAGGTTAGGGTGCCCCTTATTTATACACAAAAGTACTTTTTGCACTTGGAACTTAAAGTTCGCAAAAATATAAAATGCCATTTTTCTTGACTTTATGTTATCGAATTTACCGTTACAACACTTAATATAGTATACTCTATTATAATATACAATTATTTGTGTTGTAAGTGACCAATAGATGGCTGTTGGCAATGTTTGCCAGAAGCATGCTCCAGTTGCCAGTAGTATCCATCGGGTTGCCATTAGTCCATCTTGGCATTTTTAGAGTGTTACGCTGTATTTTTCGTTAAAGATTTTAGATTTTGTTTTCTTTTTTGATAATCAATTTTATAAAATGTCGTTGTCGCGTAACAAAGTATTTCTCGTCGAGCATATGAAACACCAAATAATAGGCAGGAAAATTGTGTGCGTCAGATTTGCGGAGGACATGTTAGTCTTTGCGAAAAACACAAAGGAACTGAAAAGACTGCTGAGCGATCTAAAAAAACTTGGAAGAAAAGTATGGTTTAAAAATACACACGAAGAAAACGAAGGATATGAGGGTGGGTGAAGTAGAGGTGGTGGAAGTGTATGTGGGAGAAGAACAGCTGGAGCAGGTAAACAGGTGCAGATATTTAGGTACCGAGTTGACTGAGGATTACAGAAGTGAGACCGAGGTAAGCTGAATGTCCAGCTTCGAAAAAGGATGGCTATTTGCTTTGCCTGGAATGTGTTTTTGGCGAAGAAAGAAGGCTATTGTCTACCATCCAGGAAAGGAAAAAGAGTTGGGTTGGGCATGTACTTAGAAGGGACAATTTACTGAAGGATGTTTTGCAAGGGGGGGTAAATGGAACAGCAAGAGGAGGAAGGAGGAAAGTGAAGATGTTCGACGATCTGAAGAACGGCAAGGGGGATATGTGGCTATGAAGAGAAAGGCACAAGACCGTGAGGAATGGTGTGGCAGCTAGGACCCTGGGCAAGCAGAAAACCACTGATGAAGGTTTGGACGTAGTATGGCACGTTACGTAAACGAAATGGTTCAGATCAAATGTGAGTGTACACAAAAGGCAGTTCTTTTCATCATCCGTCCTAACGATAATTGAAAAGAATCTTTGTATTAAGGCGATTAGTTCGGAAGTTTCTCTGTTTTTTCTGGTTGCGAATGGTATTGTCTTCTAGTATTTAATCTTTTCTGAACTACAATTGCAGTAAGTATGCATGTCCATGTGCACTCAAAGTGTTCAGATGAAATAATTTTATCATCAGGAAGAATTCAATAACAAAACGAATGAAGATCAGACAGTACCAAACTATACATGAGGTGCATGAAGTATTATAAATTTTTACCAAAACCTATAAAGGCTAAAATATTAGCACTATGACGGACTGTTATAAATCCAGTTTGTCTGTCTGGGAGACGCTCAAAACCATTCGTGCCTCGAATGTGATAACAAGCTTTCGGATTTGTCTTTAAGAAGCTGGAGAATGTTTTTCCTTAATCCGGTCCTGAATCTAAAAGTTGTTGCCACAACAATATTTATACATCTTGATATTATAAGGTCTACTACTTAAGAGTAAGAGCAATTTTTCAAATACAGTACTCATCGAACACGGCAAGCACTGTATGAAAAAATCTAATTTTCTTTATTGATTTCCCATTGTGTTTTGCGCAACTGGAAAGGTTGTTTTTGTTATTTAGAATCAATAACATTCGAAAAACAAGAAATAGTAACTTGAATCAACAGAAGTCAACAAAAAAAACTCATAGAATTATTATTTACTATTTCCCAGATTGTTAACGCAAAGAAAGAAATAAACTTACGTAGGTTATTGGCATTGAAATTACACAAATATTATTCGAACCGTTAATGGAAAAAAAAAGAACAAACTCAAACTATTTTTAGTTCTTTTTTTTCTAATTGCAATTCTTCATCCAAACCACTAACACACCGTAGGTAGGTTAGTTACAACAAGATATCACAAACAAACCTCCATGGCAAACTGCAAATCAAGACTTTCTCACGGTTTGCATAAACCGCGAAAAAATTAATTCTGAGTCATAAATTTTACGTTGTTCATAATAATATGTCAGGTAGGTAGGTAAATGTAAGCGAACACTATACTTTGACAGGCGGCAACAGTAGTAGCGCCAAGCGATATATGAACTAATTTTATTTTTATACGCAAAGAAGGCTAGAAGCAAAAGTTTGTTTATGCCATTTCTTGTAAAACCTGTGGGCGTTGGCTTCTCGTTCAAGGTAAACGCAAAATTCCCTATCCGTGAACGATAAAAACAAATGAGTCGCCGATAATTGTAATATTTATAAATAACGTGTGCGGATTTGAAAAAACCATTCAGAAGGACATATTTATATTTGATAGCCGGATCTTGTACAGATAATATAGAGAAGGGAAAAATCCGGGAAAGTGAAATTGATATTATGTAAATATTCCTAAACCTCAAAAACCACTTGCAATAGGAAAACATATTAATAAAATGCGGTCTGTTACTTTGTTGCAATGGGAGGTAAAAGCGTGAAACAAAACAGTAATTTTTATAAATGGGAATTTACATTAATCTGAGAACACACAAAAGAGAAAAAAATCAAAGGAAACAAAAATAAGTTGCGAAAAACTTCTTTTCATCTATACCTCCTTCGCGATTATTCTTTGTTCTGATGAATGAATATTTTTCAGAACAAAAGAAAAACAACAAAAACAAAAAAGGAATTTTAAAATAAATCTGAAAGCCAACAACATAAAAGTCCTTCATTTTTACATGGCATTATAAATCACACTCTCAAAGTGGGACTTTTATTAATTTTTCTTTGTGAACCATAAAGAAAAATTATTAAGGAAAGAGGTGAGTCTTGATTTAGAAAACGGTTTCTCCAATGTCAATGTTTCTTACGAAATTTTGCAGCATACCTACCGAGTTATAATACTGCGCATTATTATAACTATAATAACACAACTGCATTTATCAGGATCGCAAAATATGTAGAAACAAGAAAAACGTATTACATATTTCAAGAGTAAGTGTCGAAAATAAATTTTTAGAAGTGTGGTGGAATATACGGAAATAAAGTTGGCAAGCTTTATTTAAAAATGTACGATATTCAATTAACAAACAAAACGATTAAATGTTCGCTCCCAACACGTACAAAATCGATTTGTTTACACTTTTCCATGCCAGATGTACAACTCTGGCAGCTTCTTGACTTTCTAGTAAGAAATTAAAACGTACTTTATCAAAATAATGTGTGAATAGATGCAAACTAATTTTTCGTTGCATAAATTTATAAGACTAGAAGCTTTAGGTTTTCTCGATTGGCTCAAAATTTATCAAACACAACAGATTTTAGCTTAAAATGCTAACAGTATCTCAAAAAGAGTCATTTTATGCAAAAAACAAAAGAGTTGAGTAACATCTACAAACCAAGCGTATTAGTTTCGAGCCTCAGTCAAATAATATTTTCTTGATCTATCTCCAGAGGACAAGATTTTGATTCCAGCAGTTCGAATACTAACGCATCAGAATTTTCAGCAGCGTGGATTTTAGACACAAAACTGCAGTGGACTCTGTATTTTGTTTCTTCCACATCATTTCTAACAAAAAACGTCGACCTGGATTGAACCTTCTTTTCTCGAAATACAGAAGTTTGCAAAAAATCCAAAGACGATTACTTTTCTTAATACAAATTGCATTCCTTCGGAAATATGGAATTTCGGAGTTTTGATATCCTTCCTGACTTTCTTCCAAAGGCCATGAAGAAAATCAGTAACACATTTTTTAATTTAATCGCAAAGAGAAATCCAACGAATCAGAAATTAAAATGAAATCAGAAACTAACGATACTCCAAGGCAAACAAGCAAATAGAACTGCTATGCTTTCACTATTTGAAGACGTAAGCAGCGTATAGACACAAGTTGAAAACTACAAACCAAAAAGCACTAAAAGAAGGCAAGCAATATCACAAATGGCGTCTAGCTCAAATTTCTATATGCGATGAATTGTTCAATTTTGTCAATTAATAATCGGCGGAGATCACAGCCTTTCTTTTAGCAGAGTGAATCGAAGCCGTCTGTTTTGTGGGAATCAGAAGTCAGAACCGCTTAAAATCGAAAATCTTGATTGTATTAAAACTATTAAGCTAAAAAATTTGACAAAAAAAAGCACCAATCAGTTTTTCTAGAACTGGAATATTCAGTTTCTATTAAAATTGAAGAACACATTATAGCATAGATGACTAAAACTTTCAATACACACCGTTACAATTACTTAGCTTCGCCATGTTGTTGAATTTAAATGCGACCACGATGATTAACAGGCCCAGTTTCCATCAAGTAAAACAGCTTTTTGGAATAGCGAAGCAGTAGAACAATTTCCACTGACCACGATTGGCATGTACATGCCTTCCCCTGGTACTTCAAGATATTTATTTATGACTTAATGACATTTTTTAAAAAAAACTTATGCTATATTATGACAATTATTTTGGGAAATGTGTGATATTCAACAACATCGATTCGGTTTTATTATTATAATTGAGAAAGATGCTTTGTTTCGAAGATACAAGCTTTACGAAAAAAACCAATACTTGATTAATTCATATTACATGTAAAAATTCTTAATCTACAAAACTGTCAGCTAGGATGCATGCATCCAATCTTCTCCTCATTGACTGCCGAACCTTTTCAAAAATACCAGGGTGGTTTCTTATTGCATTACATCCTTCAATTATCCGATTTCCCAAATCTTCATTTTCCACTGGAGTAGTGTACACTAATGTTTTCAAATGGTCCCATAAATAAAAACCCAAGGGATTTAAGTGTGGGGATCGAGCTAGCCATAAGTGAGATCTATCTCAACCGATCCAGCGATCTTCATATGTTGCATTTAAAAACTCACGAACAACCACACTAAAATGTGCTGGTGCACTATCCTGCATAAACCACATTACATTTCTAGTTGTCAGTCGTATATCCTCTACAAACCCAGGTAGTGATTCTTCCAAAAAATCTCGATACACCCCACCGGTAAGTCTTCCTGGTAGAAATACCGGTCCAATTAGACAGTCAGCCACAACTCCAATCCAAATGAAAATTGATGTTGAAAACAATCTTCAAGTATCGCATGTGGGTGTTCACCAGTCCACACATGGTTATTATGAAAGTTCCTAATTGCATTTCTGGAGAAATTTGCTTCATCGGTAAAAAGCATCCGCGCCAGTAGTTCAGGGATTTGAACCAAAGTTTGCAGATGCCATTCACAAAATGCAATACGTTGAGAAAAATCAGCAGGAATAAGTGCTGAAAGCGCTGAATGTAATATTTTCCACACAGTCATATTACTTACATTCAAAGCATTTGTTATTTTTCTGGTAGAAGTACCTGCATCTTCCTTTACCACGTTCAGCACATTTTCTTCTCATTCTACCATTGTTACTGTTGGTCTTCCTAGTTCTCCGTTTCGTTTAAATGTGCGCGTTTCATGAAGGCGTTGATGAACACTTTGGAAAGTTTTTCTGTTAGGAACATGACGACTGGACAATTGTTCACTATACTACCGCCTAGCTTCTAACGAATTTCCATGGGCAAGTTCATACATCTCGGCGGCATTCGTATGGCCATTCATATCAAAGAGCTTCACTAACAAAAGTTTAAGTATCAAACAAAAATCCGCGACGCAATCAATTCTGACAACTTTCAAAGAGAGAAGACGACAAGTCACTATGGAAACGATGACAAATCACAATGGAAACGTATTTCTGAACATTTCTTGTACTTCGTAGGCCCAGTGCAGTACACCATAGTTTTACTTTACTTGTATCACCCTATATCTTCGAAACACAGCGTCTCTCCAAAAAAATCATTCAAGGACAAAAAAAATCTTAAAATAATTCAAGTAATAACCCTCTGAATTCTTGCCGCATTTCCAATTGTTGACATTCATTTTTCTTAGGTATTTTATTACACAATCACTCCACCATTTCTTGGTCTTCCTCTAACTCTAGTCTCTGTAGGATACTATTCTGTGATGATTTTTATACTTCTATTCTTGTCACTTCTAGCAATATGCCTAAACATTGCTTTTATAAACCTGACAATGCCCTTGCCTTCAATTTCTTTTACTAATTCGAAATTCATTCTGTCATGATGACTATATCGGCATTTTCCCAAATTCGTCTTACTACACCCAAAACGTTCTACTCACGCATGCTCTAATGTTTTTTATAACTGAGACTTAACTGAGAAATGCAAACTCGTCCTTGTGCTCAGATTCAAGATAAAAAGACAAGCAACTTGAATTTAGCTTGTGAGCTGAGTATTTGCGCTGATCCAAAGATGTGTTTGCTGAAGTTTGAGTCGAGTACTGACTATAAATATGATCGTTAGTTAAAGTTATCAGCCTTGCAAGTTGATGTGTTATGGTTATTCGTTATTTATCCAAATATCAAAGTTTCCGACATAGGCTTATTTTAAATTTCCAACACTATGCAGGTCAAAAGTAACGCACCGACATAGGCTTCTGGATTTATCAAAAGATTTATCTCCTAAATTACATTCTATTGATTGGCAAGCGGAACAAACAAGGACACGAATCAAAAAGGGTTAAAAGTACAAACATAGTAATTTATGATTTTTATGACAATTTATGACATTTTCTCATTTAATGATTATTTAGAAATTGCATTTGTTGCTGACAAAAGAGGCCTTCATGACTCTAATTAGAAAGAAAGAACAGTATTCATGTTTCCGATTCACATACTAACTAACATGTCAAAAAAGTTATAGTTAGTAAGATTCTTAGGTGACATTTGAAACGAATTTGTCAATTTAAGCTAGAAATGGAAAATGAGCTTCTACCATATTTCCAAGATTCTAGTCGCCAATAGTTGTAGTACACAGCTTTACAGCAACAGAAACTCTTAAAGACTCAAAAGGCAAAATGACTGGAAAGTTCAAAGATGGTTTTAAAATCACCTGCAATGTCAATTCAAACTTCGAACTGAGTTGTTAAATAATATCAAATTTTGATAGAACAGAGATTCATTCGAATTAAATTAAAAAGATGTTAAATAAACTTGAGAAGGATTTTAGGTTGTTCAAGAAAGAAGTGTAATGGGAAGTCTAAAGAATTCAAAGGTCGAAGCTCAGACTGCCCAAAGAGTTCAATGTAGGACTAGAAAACCTGAAGCAACTTGAAAGTAAGAATCTAAGCATGTAATAACCATGTAAAAAAATACCTAATGCAAAATTTTTTTGACATTTGCCTATAAGCTGGTTTTCGTCAAACACAGGAAAAAAGCTTGTTGCTCAACTAAACTTAAGACAATTTATTAGCTTGAGAAATACCTTTTCCTGTTAAACTATAAAATGCAAACTCAACCTGTTTTTATCGCGTTTTAGTAGGAAACTGTTTGACGCGTAATATTCATTTATTTCGTCTCTGCAGATTTCCTTCCATGATATCACAAGATCGCTGGTAAACCGAATAGTTTGTACCGGTACTGATTGGGATATCTCTTCGGAATAGTATCGTTTAGTATTTATTCGCACATATTATATTTCAATAAATTTCCACAAGATTTTTTTGCAGACCAGTTTATCAGTTATCGGCTAAGTTCATTAAAGACAAAATCAGATTGTTCGTCAAAGTTTTATATGCGAGTGGCAAATGCAACGGAATTATCTACCTATAAAACAGCGTAGTGATCAGAATTCATTTAGAAGAAAATAATATCTAAGACAGATCCTTAGGTTTTATATTCGATATTTTAACAGTATCTGATAGGAGGAGCAAATTCTAAAATTGTTTCGAATGGCCCATGATGGTATTATTAGAACCTAAAAGGTTAAAAATACTTTAGTAGATTATTTAACTATCTAGAGATAACTGTCTAGCGAGATCTTCAAGGTTGTTGCTGCTCTTTTACTTCTGAAAACACTTCCCAAAATTCCTTTTTTGTTTATGCTTCCGTAGTGTTTACGCCGTAGAACGAAATTCTAGATTTAAGAAGAAAACTCGCCTTTATTCTTTTGTGAATACTTGATCCCTTAAACTCGGTAACCAGGTATATAGAATACACTAAATATAAGTTATGGATAAGTATTTTTATTCCGATTCCTTCTCATATTTTCATGGTTGCGTCAGATAATCAATTTCAAACTAAACATTCCGCAGTCAATTCTATATTGGCAAATAATGGTGGCAACGGGGTTGATTGATAGCAAAACGGTGCTAACCAATGAGTAATGGATACTAAACGCCGAAATTCTAGTCTTTTGAAATCTAATGGGGCTTTCTAGGTCAATTCTGTGTACCTCTAAAGAGTTATTACTTGAGAGTTTAAATGACAACCGATCTAAAGTGTCGTAAACCGTTTTTTGTTGTATTCATTGATTAATTTGTAGCTACGATTTTGCAAACATTTCGATCATACCTCGTATATCCGAGTCTGCTATTAATTATTCAACAATGATGGGATTTCCAATTTTTAAAGCATTTTGGTTACTCTCTATTTCAAAATGTACAAAACATAGTGCAATATTGCAACAAACATAATATCGCATACTTAACCTCAAATTAGAACATTATTATGCAAAAATATCAAATTCTCTAGATAGTTATTTTTTTACCCAGCTGTTATCTCTCTATAAACAAATTAGAACAAATAACCTTAGGGTTTACTAAACACCTTTGAAGTGAATATAAAAATTGTGCAATAATATTAAGCTATTAAAAGCCGCTGCTTCAAGAACCGATCCCTCCAAGCAACATCTCATATATTAGAAAGTGTAACATTTTTTTTTATCTATTCGATTTGGTAAGAAGCAAAATTTGAATCACTAATATATTTTGTATTTGTATAATTTGTTGGCCAACGTTTTTCGAATCGGAATTGGGAACAACTTCCAATTTAAACGGTGATCTTGCTCGTTTTCTTGGAAAAATAAATTGAACATCTGCTGCTCTCTCGCTTGCCACCAACAGTTGACATTCTTGTTGAAATAATTAAAGAAAATTACATTTTAACAAATTAATGACTTAATCTTTGATTTTAGACTTGATCGATTGCTATCGATTTGCTGAAGAGAAGGAGAAAAGAAGTAACGAGAGAGAATTAAAATGAGATTAAGGTTAGGTTGTGTTACGCAGAAGCCTCAAAACATTAAAGGAGAAAAAAAGAAGGTAAATCCAACCTATAAATTCTTTTTAATCCGGTTCTGTTTGGTTTTTAAAAAACATAGGTAGGTATTTATCAAATAAATTAATTTTGACGTAAATAAATCTGAAAAATCATATAAAAATATTCTGTAAACAATTTTTTCTTCTGCATTTAAAATAAACTAAGAACAAGAGATATAATAAATGACCTGAATAAAGTTAAAGTTATTTAGGACACAGTCTGTGTGTACACATTGAAGGGGGGCAAATAACAACAGATTTTATAAACACAACTAAAACAAAACACCTTTCCTCTAACTTTTTATCTTTAATGTGGAAAAGATTTCTCAAACAGCATAAATAGTTAAACAGATAATTAATTAAGATAACTAGCATTTAAAAATAGTTGCATCGAAAAGTGAAATTTAAACCTAATTATATATGTGTATGTGTAATGTGTATGTACAACACCTTTGTAGAAAGTAAAAATTCACCTTTTAAACGTGCAATGTACTATCACTTTTGCGAATGCATCTAAATTGCATCATAATTATTAATAAAGTTTAAATGCTATCGATTATTTCAATTTTATATAATCCAGGTAGGTATGGTTTTTAAGATTCCGCCATCTTTTAAATAATAAAGGAAAAAACTACACGAGGTTACTAACCCACTAATTCTTGCGTGTCAAAAAATGTAATCTTTACATCTTCTATTTCATATAAAAGACGTAACAGTAGTAATTAAATATAAAAATTATATAAAATTCCCTTTTAGATTTAATTTAAATTAGCAAACGTATAACGACTTCACCAACCAAAACGACTTTTTTTAAAGGTGTTGAATATATTTAAGATGACGAAAGGGCATCCGGTTTATCTTCATGTTTTATTGATCCACTTATTAAAGAAACATTCAAAAGGGAAAAAAATAGCTAAAATTAAAAGATAACTTGCACAAACTGCTTAAAAAAGAATCGTTGCGGAAAAAAGTGAAAAAGCATTTTATTTTCTTCGAGAATTAACGGTTCAACTGTCCTACATTCATCCAATGTTAATTAGCACTAGATAATACACACAACGCGAAACTGCCATTCTACCACCATTTCAAATGACAATTTGTAAGAGACATTTAGATCTTCTTTCTATTAAATTTGAGATATTCAAAGCCAAATATTATTTTTATACTTAACCTCTTCATATCAAGATCATTTCATAATCTACACAATTTTTTATTGAACTTTTAAAATGTTAACTAATGTGTAGACATTAATTTCTCTTCACTGGAAAGTTTTGTTTTAGATAAAAAGATTTTACTAAAAGGAATGTAAATCCGAAAGATCAAAATACTCAAAAATGGCCAAAACTATTGAAAGGTTTCTTCTACCTAGGATTTTCCAGCCTACTATAACGCAAAATTAGCCACAGAGAAAAAATTTGAAGCAATCAATATCAGCAAAGATTACACTGCTAACGTGTAAAGTAACAGTTTAATACCAATTTCTCTAAGAATATGGAAGCCTTAGGGAGATGTTCCAATCAAGTGAATTTGCTACTTCGGCAAGCATCCATTTTCCCTCATTTGCGCTCCGGAAGAACGCTGCTGGCGAAAAATTAAATTTTCATAAATAAGAAGGGAGAATGGGTGTATTCTTCAGAAAAATTCCTTTCAGCAAGAATCCCAAAACAGTGTCCATATTCTCCAATCCTGGTGCCATACAAGCTTTCAGCGCGTTCATTCATTGGCTTCAAGTAATTATTTAGCTTCTGTAGAAGCAAGACATTTAAAAAAACAAAAATTAACAAATGATACTTTTCCTGGTCTTACACATTCTACTCATAGGGGAATAATCGGCGGAGATAAGAGAGCGACTTAGCTAAGATTTCCAGGTTTAGCCAAATATTTCTAAAAAATGGTAATTTTAATTCTATTTTGATCTTTTGTTGTTGAATCTTTCCTTCTTGGACTGCTGAGGAACACATACGAGGTATGATCAAAAAATACGGTGAATGAATTTTTATAGTAGCAACTGCTGACGCTACATCGATTTGAAGTAATAGGCCCGGTAGCATGATCCTCTGAGATCGACAGTGACAAGTCTGAACAAGTTGTGACCTGTCAGTCGACTTCCAGAGCCGGGAGAATGAGGTTGTGTTTATCGTGTCTGTCGCGCATCATGGATTTCGAACAACGCGTGAACATTAAGTTTTGTTTCAAGTTGCAAAAGAGTGCTAAAGAAGCTCATGAAATGTTAAAAGCAGTGTGTGGCGATAATGTGGTGACTCTGAAGACTGTTTACAAATGGTATGGGCGATTTAACAGCGAAATGTGTCGGTTGAAGACGAGCAAAGATCATGACGTCCTTCGACCTCCAAAACAGACGAAAACGTGCAAAAATTTGCAAAAATGGTTCGTGCAAACAGCTTACTGCAATGTTTGTGAAACGATGTACGAAGAAAGAGACCAGAGAAATGGGCCCGTGGTTTCCTCCTGCATCACGACAATGCGTCGTGCCACACCTTGCTTCTGGTCGAAAAAAAGGTTTCTGTCTGCCCACATCCACTCTCCGGATTTAGCACAATGCGACTTCGGGCTCTTCCCAAAAATAAAAACCGTGCCGAAAGGAAAACGTTTTGACACCATTCCCAACATTTAGAGGGCCAAGACGGAGCAGCTGAATGCCTTTCCGAAAGAAGCCTTCCAGAAATGCTTCCAATCATGGAACCACCGTTAGGATAAGTGCATCACTAGCCAAGGAAAGTACTTTGAAGGAGATTAAGTCAAATTTGTTGTACACTTATTACTTTGTTTTTAATTAAATTATTCACCGTATTTTTTGATCACACCTCGTACATGGTGTCAAAGTCAAAATGAAAAAGTACAATTTCTTGATGGAATTACGTGAGTGCCAGATCTAAACTGAGATGAGGAGACTGGAATTTTATACTTTCTAAACAGTAAGTTGTCAATGGCACATAAACATATGAAACTTAAATCTTCACGTAATACTTTCCAGAAAGAAAAGAATAAAGAAAAGCATAGTTGAGTTTAACACATTTATAAAAAGTGACGAAACTTTTCTGGAACTTTTAGCACTATTCTCTGGGTGAAATATTTTCTGGTGATGTTTTTGATTTTTAGTTTAGAAAAAATGTCTTAGGTTACTTAGGTCATCCCACTGGCACAACAGAAGAGACTGCCATTTCCAGCAAATGGAGCAAGATGGTAGGCTTGCTACCTTGCAAAGGTTTGTTTCAGTGATTGTGTCCTGGTATTTTTGAGATGGTTTTTGTTCAGTTATTCCCAATTAGATAATAACTTTGGATCATGAGTTGTATCTGTCTTGTTCTTCTTTACGTCTTCGTGTTTAACCACAGAATCAAAAATGAAACAACAACATTACTACTGCTTCTAGTAAAATACTCGACAGAAGTTCCTTCTGGACGCATTTTCTTGAACCTAAGATCCACTTCAGATAAGCTGCTTTCAGTGGCGCATTAGTGGTAATTAATGTTCAACTTTTTATGAAACTTCTCATAGTAGAATCATGGTTTGAACATCGACAACTTTAAAAGTATTACTTTCTGTATTTCTGTAACTCGCCATGATAAAGATTTCTAGCCCTACCAGATCTAACTATTGCAGATGGTCAAGTCCAAACAGTGCCATTAACACAGTGAATGCAACAATATGAAGCGTATAGTACACTATAAATGAACTAAAAGTATATGGTGTATACCAATACACGCCTGCCCGGTTCCTATTCCTCTCCCTTGGCAGGAAAAAGAAGGTTAAATCAATGAATAAAAAATTACAAGATTGAACAAATTATGGAAGAAAAATGAAGAAAGAGTACAGTAGGTATGTGCACCATGCACCGCAGATCCTCAAGTGAAGCAAACAAGCTTCCGAGAATGGATGATATCAAAAATTATAGATCCCTAATGTTGTTATCTGAAATTGGGAAGAAGCTCGACAAAATCATTAAAATTCGTACTCTGGTAGTGTGCCTTTGTCAAATGGCATTCAACGATCCATGTAATGCAAGACTACCTAAACAGTACATAAGACCAAGCATCTCTATCTCTATCATCGATATAACGGAAGTCATCACACGTAACATTTGAAAGCCTTCATACAAGCATATTGAATTGGATAACAATCAGAAACTGATCATTTCTGTATTGAAAACTAAGTTTATGGTTGACAATCGTGATTTACTCTTCGGAATGTACGAGGTGATGTAAGACTCACATCATTAAAAATAAATATGTAGGTAAGCAGTAATTCTAAATGGAAATAATCATAATAATAAATCAAACCTGTTGCCACATTTGATTTCACAATGAACCAATCAGATTTTACAAATTCACTCGATCAGATCAGTAAAATTGAGAAATCAAATGTAGGAACAGATTTAATGTTTTTTGTGCAACCGCCTCTTAATGTTACAAAATCATTTAAAATGATATCCTTGGTAATTTATACACAGTTCACACTTTACCGCTACAGATGTGTAAATTGTTTGACATACTATGTGGACAGTGTTGAAGAGCTGTCAGTGATGTGACTTTTGCGTCATCTTGTACAGACAAAATCTGAAAGTCGTTGCTATGTTCATCTCTTTAGTGGCAATTCGACCCAAAGTTAATATTTACTGCGCACACCTAAACATGTGTAAGAAATACAAGCAGTTTGTTTAAAAAGAAGCGTTCATTGTTTCAATGATCTCCTTTGATGCCAAAGTCTAAAAGCATCCACTTATCAACAATAAATCTCATCGGTAGCTCCTCCTTCCATGGGTTTTGCTGCAAATTGGTTATTAGATTATATACACCTTTAGATCTACTAAGTGAGTAAAGGGTAATGATAAGTTCCCTGATTGATAAAAATGATTTTCCAACAAGAAAACCGACAGGGGATATAAAATGTACCTACTAAGAAATGCACCACATATCACTTTTGCCCTCGAGTGACTGGACATACTTTTCATATCGCACAAATCTTCTCTGGCCATGCGACCTTCCAGTTCACCTGAAAGAGATTAGAAAGGAAGACTCCGACGAATTTCTCCAGTGGCCTGGGGAAGCCGACAATCCGGTTCACACAATATTTGGTCCAGGTTTTGGTAAATATTTAAATGCCCCTATAAAAGTTTTCCTTTGTATTCTGATAAGAGCTCACCACAGTCATAATTGAGGTGAGGAAATTATCTATTGGGTATTGCAAAATTAAAATAGATACTTAAACACTATCAAAAGCTGCACCTATGATGGAATAGACAAAGCTTCTCTTCGTCTTGAAATCGGAAGAAGGAACAAAACGCGTTAGTCAATGACAGGATTTTCAATATTACGAAATGCTTGAAATCTCTACATAGAGAATTCAAAAAGATTAAGCTTTTACTTACAGTCAGAGGTATTAAAACTCTTATGGGTAAGCAGCGTACAATTTCAAAACGCCCGTGTAAACATTTCACAAATTAAAATTTAGATTGCAAAAATCTTAGAAATTCTAGACAGAATCTACACATTGCCAACGGTGCAAAATGTAAGCCCTTGCTACAAGATGGCAGCCCAAACAAGTTATTGAACTCTGTTTTATCCACATTGTACATGAAGTTTTTGGAACAGTAAAACACTATCTTGAAAAAATTCCAACTTGCTTTAAAGCAGACTGAAGTGGAGTTTCTCTGTTTCGAGTCTCTTCCCACCGAGATTCTTTTCTTGATCCTAGACTCAGCTGTGTGTTCGAATGCAAAATTCACCAAATCAACTTAAATCGATAAAAAGCGATTAAACAATTTCTATCTCTTTCTGTACAGCTCAACATATCCGTGACCAAGAGTAACAGAAACCGATATGATGACGTGGATTGTGTCTAGTTTAACCTCCGATTTCTACCAAGAATGGCGTTTAACCATAAATCTCTCAATATTTATTTTGATTTTTATTTACTTTCCTTGTTTCACGACTTGAGTCTCCTCATGCATCCCCCAATCATACTTTTAAAATGCATTTAGTTAGATCTAATTCATGTTTATTTTTTTATTATTTGGATACAACTTATTTAATACAATGGGATTTCCTCGATAGAGACAGATAAATCACTCTTAATATTTAAATGCCAATATCTAAATATAGTTGGGTTAATGACCTTTGAAGAAACTTATAAAAGACCGAGGAGTTCACACATCTGCAAATAAAAAAAAATCAAAAGAAGGCTGTGTCCATTCTTGTTCTATTCGTTATTCAGAATCATTACAATACGCACCTGTACTACACGTAATAAAAAATAAAACAACAAATATTACAACTTCATTAACAATTGACATATTTATAGAGTATAAACCCACGTGTAAGTCATAAAAATATTTTTATTTAATTTCACTACTTCCATTTATTGCACATAAAAAACCAAACAAATACAACTAACATAAGAAATAAATTTAATACAAGGTAGTATTGTTTTTATGTAAAATTTATATTGTGAACAGTTAGTTAAGAGTTACATTATAAATTTCACACTGATTTATGTGTACATAATCCATCCGCTTTGAAAGAGGAAAAGAAGAAGGAACAAAAAAATCGTCTTTTCGCACGCTTTATTTAATAATAACGGAAAGGCTTCCGGTTAATTCGTCAAAACATTATTAAAATATCATATAAAATAGTCAATTTAAATATTTAAAAACCAGAACCTACAGGATATGAAGATAAATATGATACGGTTCACAAGAAGACATAACCAACCCACAAGAATGTCCGTTGTGGTAATTATATTGAAGTAGAGAAAAAAACTTAATACAGCATTGATTGTGTGTTCTCTTCCTGGTTATAAAAGTTAAGATATAAACGAACATCATTTTTTCTCTATAAGATTTCCAATAGAAAAAGAAAAGATGACAATGCTTTATTATAAATAACTCGTTTGACTTTAATAATAATCCACGTGGGTTTAATTTGAGAAAAACTTCACACATATTTGATTAGTTAAATAAAAAACCTGTTATACAACATTCTGAAAACTAATTCTGGTAATAAGACATAAAATACTTTGCTTCTCTTTAGGAAAAACAAATATTAGCATATGCAGAAAAAAGTTGACCTATCACATATCCAAAGATTTATTTCAAGAAATTTTAAAATCTACCAACAGAACTAGGCCAGCATTTGACGTCACAGCAACACTGTTAATTGGATATTTTTCTCAAATGTTAATACGAATGCAGTAATATATTTTGACATCAAAGCCAATTTACTCTTCTCAAGGGAGAAGCAGGAATAAAGTCGTCTCTTTCTTTCCTGCTTACAGGTAAAGACTACATCATTTTCATATTTTCTTTGTTTGACGATAGATTCTTGGCTCAAAAGCCAAGAAACCAAAAGCAACCACCAGATTTATCTTCCTATTATCTTTTATCACGAACAATCAATCACAAGGCAAAACTAAATATTGAAATGTCAGCAGAACATTCAGAGACTAAAAAGTTTTTCGGACAAAAATGCTATGGATGAACAAGTTAACCAAAAGGTAAATTTCCATCCAGTTGGGACAATACCGAAGGCAACGTAATCTGCAGATCTTGATGGACCTTATAAAATGCAACAGCACAGTCACCTTTCCAGATTTTATGTTATTTTCTAGCACCAATCGAGTTTCATCAATGTTTGCAATGAAGAATGCACTTGAACTACTTCCGATTCGTTTTCTCTAAGCGTGACGATGCTGAGATATTTATTCCTAATCAATTCAGTCTGTGAAACGACAAAAAAGTCACTGTTTTGATTCAAGTAGTCAGCGACTACGAATTAATCAGATTTTCCGTAGAAAAAAACCTTCAACCAAAGGAGACGTTTTTAGATAAATCACAATTTAGAATAATTCAACCTACATACTTACAATAACAGAAAATAACTTGATTAGGGAATATCTAAATTGCCATACCTGTCTTGTTCAGCTAAACCAAGCGTCAAATTTCAATGTAAAAAGAGTTTGATTAAGGGCAAGATATTCTAGAGAAATTAAAACGAGAGAAACATTGCTATAGAAAAAATCATTTTATATTCCATTCTCAAAAATCTATAAAAACTAGAATTCCTGAATGCTTTGTTGTTCAATTTCTACAATTCATTTCGGTTTTAATCATTTTTCTTGGTCAAGAAGATATAAATGTATTAACAAGAGTTGGTCCAAATATTATTACAAGTGAAACTTTTATGTTAATTGAAGTTTTTAAAAATATTGTACATTCATAATTGTGGAATTCCCTTTAATGGCTGAAATCTTTGCAATGGGGATTTTCATTTTGCGCGCCATAGAATCGAAGAATGACTGCGTCAAAGTAAGAAAAAAAAGTAAAAGAAATCCGTGGGTAGTCAATAGTGGTACTGTTATTCGGAGCCCCCAGGCATGCTCTTTAGTTGATCACAGTTGAGTTCGATTCCATAGGCGTACATCTGGACAGAACTATCCTTAGGCGCCTAAGTCAATTTAAGATTTTTAAACACATAGCATTTAATTTATCGTTTTTTTTGGTTTGTTTATCTGTTGTCACTGCTTGGTGCTAGTTCAATAGGTCGAGTGATTAATGGAGAACTAACTAACCCTTATGTTTATAGATCCACAAAACTATCTTGATCCTCTATGTGGATCTTGCCGTCGTATAAGAAGCATAGTGTGCAATACGCATAGAAAGCACTTTATGCGGTATTGTTTTGGAGAAACTAGCTCTGGTTTATGATCTCGAAATTCGAGGTCCTTTTGCTATTTTAGATTACTCAAATAAAAATGCAGTAAAAGTTCGCCAGCTAGGATAATATCAACATAATATTATTAAATTCGATTCAATAATTCCGGAAACATCTGTAAGATAACGTACACCCAGTTATAGTCCCTGGGTTAGGTTCAAAAAGAGAAGACCAAACCTTCAGATATCTAAATTCTTAGACCAGTGCTTACCCACTGAGCTCTTCGAACTGCTCAGATTCCTTGAAATGAACGAACTTTCAAGTATGGATTTTTTATAAAGCAGTTGTTGCAAATTCAGTTTTTTCTTTCTTTTTCTAAGTAACTTTTACTTTAAGGTCTTGTAATAGTTTCAAAGATTTTTAATATTACATGGTAGAAGGTCCAAGGTCTCAAGGATTTGAGCTAAGTGAGGTGGGAGTTTTTGAGTACAGTCACTTGATATATTTATTCCGTTTGCAGCTTCGCTACTAACTACAGAGCACTCAAATTGAGACAACGACATTCTGTGGTGGTGATGAAATTTTGGTTACGTTCTTAGGAAAACGTGGGAATGACAACTAATGCAAAAGATTGCAGATTAAAAACAAACGAAGGCTATCACAAAAGTCCGATATCGTGCCAAATTGAAAGGTAGACAAAAATTTTAGGAAAACTGTCTTAAATGACTTAAAATTCTACACCTTCATACTAGATGCACGAAGTTTGAGTGCAAAAGTAGCCAGACAGAAGATGAAGACTGCCCAAGTCAATGAAAGTAGATAAATGGAAGGAAAAGTCCGACTTTACTTCCCTATTAGATTTTCATAAGAGTATTAACCGCGAAGCGAAAAAAATGAGTGTGCGGGAAGGCTTACTGTGTAATCTTATTTGGTTAAGTAACTCAGCCATTTGCGCGTTAAGACTACTTCAAGTTTATGTTAGTTCAGTTAGATAAAACCTAATAGCTTAGTGTTTTGGTTTAGTATGCTGGCAGACTCCTGAGCCGATTTTTTTTAATCCCATAAAGTCTCGTGCTAGTTTCGTTTAGCCAAAGCAACTTCTTCTTAATTATGTCATTAAATTCTTCCAGTTAGAGCAATTAGTACTGTTTTTTCAAAAATCGTCAGTTGGCCTATATCGCCTCCTTACACACGTGCTATACCTGCGATAATTCTTGGTATAGCCCTCATCATAAGAATCAAATATTCGAGAATACGAGATATCTGCCCACAACGCTCCTAGCGATCACCTGACCGCACGCCTATAGGCACCAACTCCCCTACTTTTGCCCCCGTTATGCTATCAAATGTGATTTTTCAGGTAGTAACAGTAGCTTTTCGAAGAAAAAGAGCACACTACACTTTTTACAAATTTTGCTTTCTCTTTAAAATTGATGGTGAAAACAGAAATAATGAATTCACAAGAAAATTCGAAATTTCGTATCTCCAAAGATCACCCGGACTTTTTAACCGAATTTAGAACAGTAAAAAAAGTGTGTAATAATGTTAAAATGCGAATTTCAGGTATATTATGTACTGGAAGCCCCCTTTTTATAATCATCACAACAGAAATTGTTTCGAATTAAAAGAAAATTCCGAGAATTCATTCATTTTAAAGACTACACAATTCTCTTATTAAATGTAAAGACAAAAAAATACCACAAATTGTCTACAGTGTAAATTGATATCGTTATTAATTATGTTTATCTAGTTAAGTTATATCATGTTCCGTTATTATGGTATGGTACAGAAACACTTACCTCGAGCCTACAACACTCATTTTATTTTGTAAAATTATTTCAAAATTCAACTTGAACCTTCAACTCGATTTAAATAATAAAATATCAAAAATCACTCGATGCTAAAACCGAAAAACCATAGAACGTGCATTCTTCCTCAAAAATTAATCTTTCCTGAAAACCTCTTACTGAATTTATTCTATTTAAAATATAATACTTATGGTGAGTAATGAAAGCGCAAGATATCTTCCCGCAGCTTTCCTGCGTTATACTATATCAAATCCGATTTTAAGGTACAAGAAGTGCTTTTTCGAAAAACACTTTTTATACATTTTTACCTTCTCTTTGCGGTGTTTGGTTTGGTATTGATATGACGTACCGTTTCGAAGCCAATGACAAAAAGCCAAAAATAACAATTCACAAGATTTCAAAATTTCGTATCTTCAAGTTCGTCCGCCCATTTTAATCGTATTTGGAGGCGAAACGCACAAAGATTTGGAAAAGTTACATACCGAATCTCAGCATTAACTATCCGAAAATAACGACGTTAGAAGGGATGGAAAGGGAAGAGCACCCTGCTAGGTTTCAAAAGTCTTTTTGGAAATATTCGGAATTTGCTTACAGAATCACATATAGGCCACTAAAGTACATTTACAGCAGAAGATTTGTCTTTGTAAGGTATCCATGCCAGGGCCGTATTTGCAGTTTTTAGTTTTTTTTTGCGTATACATAACCTTTTTTGTTTCGCATTCCAAGGCGCAACTTCACTTTCATAAGACCTTGGAGAACTACTCCAAAGATATCCAAAAGATTAATTACATTTCTTTCTTCCATTTCATCCCAAAGACAGGCGCACGCCATTAGTATCCACCAAAGTTTCTTGCCCTGATGATGCCCTTTAGCATTAAAAAAACAACCAGCTCGATTGGACCATAATTAACCTAGTTATGAATTTTTTACGTTGACATCACGGGAGACCATGTAAAAAAGTGCAAAGTTAGCCGAATCGCATCGAGTTTCCAATAGGTAAAAGTGTACTCCCAGAATACTAATCTCGAATATCACTTCGATCGGATCATTCGGATGGTTTTGGTGGGAGATGCAAGATTCGCAATTCGAGGTTTCTTGGTTTCCATTGGTCGATAACACTAGCAAATCTACGTCGAACGGGAAAAAGTAGATCCCTGTACCCTTAGTTTCCGAGTTACTGGTCCTCCCAGGTTTGACTGGTCGCGTCCTCTAGAGCCGAACCATAGGAAGTGGAAATTCGGTTCAAGTGGTATCGGACGCAGGTGAAGACACTCAATTGGGGTATTAAACGCCGTTTCGACATCTTCTCAAAACCCTCACCCCTATCCCCTATCACGGACGCCTATAGACCCGAATTTAAATCTGCAAAGGGTAAAACACTTCGGGGAGGCTTTACATCACAGCGCCTCCGATTCCAGTCGTTTTTGCCTAGTTTCGCCGCTAGACATCACCGCGTTCGCTCCGCTCATGGAAGGTAGTCGAATGAAAAGGCGTTAGACCTGTATAACACTATGAAAAATTTTATTGAAATTTAGAAAGAAATTTTTGCCAAATCTCTGTAAAGAATTTTTGGTATATTGTTGCAGCCTGCTCTGTATGCAACTTGTACAAAATTTTCTATGAAATTCTTGACGTGCACATGCGCGTTTTAGGCATTTTTATACAGCTGTTTCGTTTAACCTTTTGCCTACCTTGACTCGGCTGATTTCGATATGCGCACGAGTTCCGTGCGCATTTTCTCGCACAAAATTTCTACAAAAATTTCTATGCAATCTCCGTTTGCAATGATCAAAAATTTTTTAAAAAGCAATTTCTATGAAATTTATCATAGAATTCTTCATAGTGTCAAACAGGCCAGACGACGCTCGCCTAAAGCCAGTCTACAATTATGTAAATTATTCGATACTTATAGTGAGTAAAGGGTGAGTAATTGCAAGTAAGTGAGTAATATGGCGAGTAATGTTTTCAATATAATTTGAGGTACGCTTTCAGTTAGTGTTGGATATAGTGAAACTGTTTGTTTCTCTTGTATTTAAGAGTTATTTACCTAAAAGCTTCTTTCCGATTTCCGTATAGTTGCGCATCTATCTCGAATATAGGTATAACTGAGGGTAATAGTTAGAAGGTTAAGCTTCTCATTTGAGTTGTGTAACTCGAGATTATAGTTTCAGCTAGGTGCTGAGTTGCAGAGATTTTAGGTTTTGCTTTCTTTCTTAATTCTTTTTACTTGGGGAGTTCACCTGATTGTGGAAGTAACTCGTTGAATTCTTTTTCTATTATTTAGTGATATTATCGGATATGATATGATTTGGTTTTTTGGCAGCACAGGTTTCGTATTCAAAACGTTTTCAATCCCTCTACAAGTACAGTATGGGTCTTCACGAAGCAACAACGAAGCTACTTTCCTTTATTTACAACAAAAACAAGTTGATTCGTCCAAAAGTGTTATTTTAAGATTCTATCTCTCCAAACCGATTATGAATCTTGTGGGCGTAAATACATCAGTAAACCAGATAATGATTTTCAAACTCAAATATAGGCAGGAATTTATTACATACAGTTACATCAGACATCTATCTCTAATATAATTAATTTAAATAATTAATATTAGTTGGGAATGGGCACATTGAATAACACTGCGCTTAGAATATAACCTTGTGGTACCCCACATTTTTCAATAAATTAGTTTAAGCCTTTTTTTAAGTATATCATAAAAGAAACCGCTTAAATATAAAAAAGCTAATTAATAGCACTAAATACAAAAAAGAATTTCATTTAATAACTAAAAGCGTGGGGGTTTGATTATACAATCTAGAAAATTTCGCGAATATTCTTAATTAACAACTTGTTGTGCAACACTTAACAAATTAGAGTTTGCCAACATACATAAAAATATTTTATTTATTTTTCAAAAAAAGCAAATCTTGTAATTAATTACTTTAAAAACTGTGTCAGTTGAACAAAACAATATGGAAGTTGTTCAGATATATTTGTGAATCTAACATTCATTTTTAAGTTTCTATTTCCTTATAAAGTGTTAATCAGTTGAGTTAATAAAAATAGTAAGAGATTTTTCGAATGCCTGCATCTATAATGGAATAATAATGAAGTGTAAATAAAGTATAAAAAGAAACAAACTCTCAAGATTTGTTTTGATATCAAGGTCAAATATGTTTTTATTGGCCGTTATTTACGTTCTACCTGTAAAGTAACAGTAATCTTCAAACTTTTATTATTGCTTTTAATAATACCCTCGGAATACACACCAAAAAGTTACGTGTAAATTAAATAAATAACATACTTATCTATCCGTACGAAAACACTAGTAAACAATAATAATAATAATACTCAAAAAAGTGTGTTAAATACACTGACGAGTCTTATTTTCCAAGCTTGGTTAAAAATACCAATTAAGCCGACAGATAAATATAGTTAAACAGAACAATAGATTGCTCTATTAACTCCGTTTTACAGTTAGGTAAGCTAAATGGAAGAAACTTTTTTCTTCTTTCTTTCTAGAGATTTTTTTAAAAAGAGCACGTTTCTTAAAACTATTGTAAAAGTTAAACGTGTAACGGATTCTTAAAATAACAAACATTTATAATAACAAAAAAATTTAGCGCTCAACGCGAAAATACATTAGTACATTTTTAGAATGACATGCACGATATGTTTTTTAAATACGGATGTGATGGCATTTAACGCATTCTGAACTGTTTATTAAAACTTTTAAAAATTCCGTTGGCGCAATTAAAAAGAATACATTTTTAATTTCCTTAACAGTCAAGTGTATTGAACGTGCTATTCTACTATTGACTTTACGTTATTATTATGTAAATGCCATATATTTAAAGGTTATAATTAAAAAATGTATTCAAGTCGCTCCTGACTTGTTTATCTACAAAGTAAGTGTTTACTTATTTATCAAACCACTCAAAGATTTAAATCTGACGAACCAAAAAAAGGAAAATTAATTAAATTATGTTTATGTTTATATTTACGATAAATTGTATAAAAATAAAAGAGAAGTGTATGACATAGGCATGTAATATTGATAAGACGCTGCATTTAAATCCCTTTAAATTAATCTTTGCACAAGAATGCAAAGCAATACACTGTCTTGTTTTATTTTTTAATTCATTTAACATTTCTGTTTATCTCATAAAATTGAAAATAACTAATCCGATGGATTTCATCTTTTAATATTTCTGCGGCAACTGAATTTAAATTTAAGCTTCAGCGTGTGCAAAATAAATGCATAGAGTGCTGCGGACACTAAGTAGCTCAATCAAAACAATGCATTTATGAAAACAGCTAAGTTTTGCCCTAATACATTGATTTGCTTAGGGATGGGCTTAGCCTCCTTCAACTGGTCTCCTTAAGCGACCTACAGTGGAGCTTTGCCCTCTATTAATCTTCTTGACTCAGCAGGCCATTTTCAAGCTTCGTGTCCACAGAGACTTTCCATCAGCAAGACGGAATACAGTGCTGTACAATATACAAAACGTATTTCCGTTAGGATGCACCGAGTACTCGATATAGCAAAGTTTTAGATAATTTAGCCAAGCTACTTGGCCTATTTACTACAGAAAGATTTCTGAGAGCTGATCCTAGTGCGTCCTGAGGCAACTTCAAATCTCTGCGTCCTTGCATTCTCCACCAAGCAGTATTAAAAACCTCCCGACCTGATTGGTTAATCAATTGATCAAGTAGTTGATCAATCGATCAAACATTTAACAAAGCCTTGTGCAACCTGGCCTTAAAGTAGTAAAAGTAATGTTAGTAAGTTAGTAATTTACTCAAGAAGCCCAGATAGTTCCTAAAAGGATGATGAATATTGAAAAGTGACCAAAATGCATGTTCATTTCAGATATTTACTTTGTCCAATTAAAGAATTGTTAAGAATGTATCGGCGATTCCCCCTTCTATTTCTCTTTCAAAGGATTGAATGACAAACAGAAAAAAATCATTTTCAACAGTTGGATAAAATCGCAGGGCCGGCGGAAGGCGTATGGTGAATTTGGAGCACTCCATACTTCAGACTTTTTTGAGTATGGAGTTCCACGGCTGAAAATTTCGTATTTTAATTTTCAATTTTTGTTGATTAACATAAATACACTGCTGAAAATTTGAAGTGGAACACATCACAAACTCAACACTAGGTCAATTATTTTGTACTAATATACGCTTGAATTGTAGTTTCTGCAGTTGATATGTTTGGACTTGCACCAAGCAGCTGTTTTTACATAATTGTCAAATGTTTGTTTGCATACAGTTCGGTTTACATGTCGTTGTTCTAGCGCACAAAGATAGTAACGAGGAATAGGACTCTCCTGTTCCAGTCAGAATTTAATCTTTCATACGCCATTCGTTAGTCCTGCTGGAGAGTAGTTATTGCCCAAAAGGTTTTAGGGCTCCAGCTTACAGTGGCCGAAATAAGCCACCCAAGCCGTATTTTTGGGAAAATATTCGTAAAATTGAAAAATTCATATCTCAGGCTTCAGAAGTATCTGGGAAATGAAAGAAAACGTACGTAACCAAGCTGTTCTTGTGTACTTAATTTTGGAGATTTTCAAAGGATAAGGTAAATGAAAATTCATAACTAGTGCAAGAATGGAAGAATAAATTCGGAATAAACCCCGGAGATGTGACTCAAGCCTGCAACTACACATGTCAAGTGTAAACCCATTTGCTCCAACCACGCCCGCGAGTTTAATTTTTATGTGCCTTAATCCATCCGATTTAGCTAAAAATTCATAACTCCAACTGGTGTATTTCGGACACCGTACGCTTGAACCCTAAAACCTTTTGGGCAATAACCACTCTCCAGCAGCACTAACAAATGGCATATGAAACATTAAATTTTTGAAAATCGAACATTATGGCTCTAAATGTTTTTCCCAGCTCTGCTAATGCCATCTTTTTGTCCTCTTCTTTTATATCCATGGACTGTTTTTCGTCCCTTTTATGCTTTTCATACTCTTCCCATAAAGGATCTTTCTCCTTGGTCTCTTTGAAGGCCTCAACATGTACTTTTGGCAACCATAAATGAACAAAAAACATGGGAATTTTTACTAAAAGCACCATAATCATTGCACCGAATACTGATCCTTTTTTGGACTATAAAAGACAAGAGCTGGTTCAAAATCGTGAAAAATACTTTGGTACACAAACTGTAAGACCGGTCTCACATTTTTAGAAGCGCAAAAGTCTTGATATAATCGCTATATAGTGGAGATATTTACATATGTATCTAGATAGTTTTTAGTTAAATCATGCCTGCAGTAATGTGACTATCTTTGGAAAGGAATTGCTATGATCCTTAACTTATTGACTGTCTACGTCAGATGTTGCATTGTAGGGTCTGCTATTTTTCCTTTTATCATAGCTCACAAAAATTCCCGCATCTCTCATTCCTTCAACACACTTCTCGATGACTTTATGAGATACAGCAAAAGTAAAGGACAAAAAGTTGAGGCAGACTCTATGCCCTCTACTGTCTATTAAATAATACATCCTTGAGTCTTTTCGGTTTTTTGTTACAGGACTTGGCTTACTTCTAGACACAGCCACTATTCACATTAAAGAACTTAGGAGTATTTTTTGTCTCCTATAATCTGCTAAGCTGTAATAATATGCACACAGTTGTCCCTTTGGTTTTCAGAAAAATGTTCTTGACATTTAAACCTCCACTTTCAGAAGCCTTTTTTCTGGAATTTCCTTTCCAGAACGATCAATGTATATTTATTACTTTCGTTAGATGACGCCAGCTAGTTTAAGATTAATAGTTATTACTTACCACCTTTGTGCATACGAAACTCTAATTTTCTTCATTACCTAATGTATTTCACTCATTTTGTCAAAAAAATCACATAATACTTATGTGCGCTAACCCATCGATGGATGTGTAACGACCACACCTTTTTTGCACTCCATACCTCGGAAAATCATGTTCTGCCGGTTCATGGTTCATACGGTTTTCAGCAAAACAACGCTCCCAACAACAACCACCACCAAACCGGTAAAACTCAGTTCAAGAGTAATAAAATAAATTTTTTCATGCCTTGGTCTCGTCAGTCTTAGTCTAAACTCTATACTTAACCTTCATTTACATGTAATTACTTTCTACCTCTTGCGTTGAAAACCAACAAAAGAATCTCATCTGGAAATATTCTAAGCAAATTTCATATGAATTTTATTCAAAGGGGAAGAAGTCGTCTTGGATCTTACGAGTACTTTGAAAATCTCAAAATATTGAAAAATGTCTAGCAAGCCAATTGACATCTAGTTATGTGATCACTGATCATCAGTTAAATTCAAGTTTAAAAATGTCACAACTTGAAAAATTCTAATCAGCATATGTAAAAGTAGGGGCAAATCGGATAAAATACATTATTGTCACCTGGTTCAAGTAACTCGAGTAATGAAATTTAAAAATAGTTCATAAAATTCATCTAAAAGTTTCTATTGAATAGGTATTGGCCTCAACTCGACCGTCTCTCCAAAAGAAGTTATTTAATGGCAAAGTAAACGTCTTTTTGACGTCAATTATTCGGGTACATCATCACTCTGCTTACTGGATACTGCTCTACATGAAGAAAATTTACATTTTTGCGCAGTTTCGTCTTTTAGAAGTGAGGCCAAAGAAAAGGTCTTTATTTATCAAAATATTACAACCATATACTTGCAATGTCGTCGGTATTTGTTTTTGTTGTTTAGATGGTCTTGCATAAGCCTGACCACGAGAGTATTGGCTTATGATTAGCCGTTTGATCCACCGAACCAGCACAATGAAGTGACTATAGACAAGCAAACCATAAAAATACAAAATAAAACGCAGTAGGTACTTAAGTACACTTTTCATTTTAGAATTTTATGTCTAGAATTTTCTTTTGTTGCAAAGTTTTCCGACCGAGCCAATTCTCTATTATGACCAAGTTGAATGATAACACATAGACACTGCCGTTGCCCTCTGAAACTATTTACTGCAATTGTCCTTCAGATCTTTGCGCCTCCATACCTGTGCGCCCTGAGATAGTTGCCTCACAGGCTTAACGTCTGAAGCCGGCACTAGCTGATACTACCAGGAAAATATATTCTTTAAAAAGAGATTTTCTGTAATATGTAAATAGACAAAGCAGCTCCGCCGAGTTTTCCAAAAGTCAGCTAAACAGAGTATTGGGCGCATCCTTAATTTACGTCATTACTTTCCTGTTGATGATTTCCTATTTATGTGAATAAACACAATCTTTGAGTAAGACCAAATTTACCAAATTTGGTTTACGCTTTATTGTTTGATACAATATAAAGTCTTGGATCTTATACTATTACCCCGCCGATCATGCTAATACATTTTCGTATTTTTCGGCACGTGCAAGTACACAAGCTGTACCATAATGATTTATGTAGAAGACTTTTCTTTTGGGGGAATGTAAACCCTTCAAATACTCTTACAATTAGTTATTAGATTAAAACGTCACGGGACTTTTAGAATCCAAATAAAAATTAATCGGCGATTAGTGCCCAAATAAATTGAAACTGAAAGAATTGCGTTTACATTATTTGGTAGTTCATGTAGTAATAGTAATGTATTGATTATCGAATTAACTCTTTACTATTTAGTAATAATTCTTGTACTATCCTGCCTTTATTAGCAGAGCTATTATTGATTACCAAAAGCTGTAAATCTAACCTAAACCCATACCCATGCTAATAAGTGAGGGAATCTTCAGCATAATAATTACTTCTCTAAATGCCTGACCTATTAGTCATTTTCAGCTTGCTAAGATCGTATTTTCGTTTGGATTTAGGTCATCGAAGTCACTATCTATGATCTAAATTGAGTCTTGATCATGCATCTAATTAAAATCTGATTCAGTGAAAAATAGCATTAGTTTTCCTTCAAATTCAGTTCTTTGGTTCAGGTGCACGGATTTAACTGGGTGGAAGCAGTTTACAGTATAGACTCTTGAAACGAACATAAAGTTTTTTCTAGATTCCATCAAATCTCCGAATATGGTTTCTGCCTACATCTTCTAATTCAGATTCTAATCTAAATCTACCATTGCATTGAAAAAGATTATAATATTAACAAAAGACTTAAATCTAGATTCAGTAACCACAATAAGTTATCAAGTCTGAATAGTAACAATATGGTATTCTTATTTTATCTGAAACTTGGTTAAAACCTGGAAAAACAAATATGATCAAAAAATATAATTCTGCCCGGAAAGATAGAACTATGGTGTTGTCATCGTTACTTCATTATACCGAGTTCTGGAACGAAAGTGAGATTGTTAATTAACATTCGCCTAACTAACAAGCGCAATTATTCTTGCTGGCCACTTTAATTCGCTTCATTCCACGCAGGATTCTTCTCAAACAAACACGCAATGTAATAGATTAGTTGATGCTAAAGTATGCCGCTATCAGAATGCCATCCAGCATTGATAATTATAAAATGTTTGTAACAGAGAAATAAATACTTTGTGGTGGTTATTTCATCTTTCATCATCTTGTACTAGATTAAACTTCTTTAATAAAGACTAGTAAATAGAACCAGTGTAGAACAGTCAACCAGACAAGGCCAAAAAAGGAAAGTTCATTTCATTGCCTCAAGTTTCTTTTATAACATGCACAACTTACGGTCGCTATGGTATGAAGATTGAAGAGAGTTTGAGATTGAAGGCTTCCTCGGGCATGCAGCAGACTGCTTCAAACAGTATTCTCAGATGGCATATTCATTTAAATTGGCATTAACAAAAATCCAACGTTGAAGATACTATCAAAATGGGATGACTTTGATAAATGCCAAAAAATCTGAGAGTTGGTAGATCTAAAATAACTGCATAGGTCGGTTGCTTTTGTGCGTTGATAGATAAAAAGGTGCCCATAATCACTGCAATGTTTTTTTTTGCTTTCAAGAATATTCTAAATATGCAATTCCATAACATCAGAGAACTGTTGAGTGTATTAATTAACCACGAAACGCAAATGCAATTTATATGTTTTTCGCTTGAAGAGGACAAAACTCGCTAGTTGACCCAAAGGGAACGCAAAACAAAATTGAAAAAAGAAGCATACAGGGTTAAAAATACTAAACCTATAGTATTGATCCAACAAAGAACCCCAACAAACCACACTTTTTGGCAAGAAGTACGACATTCTAATAAAATGAATTGCTAAACTAATCAATAGGGTAAAGGTGGCTTAAAGAAGCTAAAACTTAGGGAAATAAAAGTGAAGTATAAATCAACACCTCTACATACATGGAAGGTAGTACAAAGAAATTACGCCCTATCAAACAGAAAAAAAAAACACTAATAATGACTATGTGTATGTACTCATAATCAGCGACTGGAATGAAAACACTCGAAATCATAACCAGAAATCACAAACACTTCAACCTACCTATAAAAAGATGAATCGGAATATTTGTAAAGTGATGTGATCGTTATAAAGTTCATTCAGAAAGTACGTAGGTATCACACTTACATAAACAAATCGCCCTTATTAAATCTAAATGATTGTCCAACAAGTCATCACGTCAAATTCATTTCCTGATCGAAACTGCTTCAATACGTTTCTTATGCAACAAAGCCACCATCTTGCTAATATCTCTAAGTTCCAACCGAGAATGCTGACCTATCCACTATGATTAAATCTCGGGCTTTATAAACAAAAGAGAATTTTGGGGCTTTCATTTTTTCTATTACACCGACTAAACTAAAATTCATAAAACTATCAAACAATCTTAATACAACGCCGCCACTGTTTTCTTTAAATAAAAAAAATATTCATTCAGAAAGAGATAAAAATAATTTATTACCAATTACCTAAAAAATTTTGTTTGCCTAAAAATAAAATTAGCCAAGGAAAAAGAATTTGTATAACTTTACATTTACATTATTATTCATTTTATATGAAATATTTTTACGTCAATGAAAACAGAAATCAACAACTTTTAAGTTAAAGGAGCGTCCATGGGGTACATGACCCCTCCCAAGGTCTTAGTTCTAAGTTTTTTCGCAATTAGAAGAATAACGTCGCCGTTTTTATAAGTATTACATTAATGAATAAATATTCTTCCTTTTCGTATCGATGTTTAATTGTTTATTGCGACATTCTATTTGCTATCCAGATTCCGCCTCAATTTTTGTGGTTGTTTATTTACATCTGCAAACGTGAACCAGCCCTATCATTATCGAACGCCCCCGACACGCTAAACTCTTATTTTGACTGGAAGTGGAGGGTACAAAATCGTTGCAAGTCTCATTTAACAGTTATGTAAACACTGCGAATTTGGAACTCGATTCTATTTTAATGACACTTCACAAATTAAAAATAAGTGACGAAATATTGAAATAAATTGCCCTGATTAAAGTTTATAAAGGTCAAACTTTTATTATTTCTCTTCTTTAAGGAGTTTTTCCAGTTTCAGATGCATCATCATTAATTTTTGATATTTATATATTTTGAAGTGCAACTAGGGAATAAAACGATTTTAATTCTGTTTTTACGTGAATTCTTATAAACTAAACAGGGTCAACTGCGTAATCAGAGGTTGCAAACAAACCGCTCAATATTAAAAATAGTGTCAGAGGTCAAAACAAATTCGTAGCAACGGAAAAACAAAAAAGTAATAAAATTCTAGAAACGTTTAATAACAGAAAATATTCCTCAAGAATTGTATTCCTCTTAAGCACCTTCAAGATCTTATAGACTTTTAAAACACCAAACCGAAGGATAAAAACAAATAAATAGGTACCTCATTTTGATACAGCTGTTCGTAGTAAAGAATAATAAAGTCGAATACTTTGTTTCTATCTAGACACAAACAAAAATAGAAGCACAGTCACAATACATTTATAAAGTCACAAATACACAGCTCACTAGCAACAGCAAAATTAAATTCTGCTTGGTTGTTTTTAAGGTCCAAATCAAATACGCATTTATTATATTTCCGAAAGTTTCAAACGGCGTCTTCTTTTTCAAGAACAGAACCCGTTATTGAAAACGTGAACACACGACCGTTGAACTATTTGCACTCGCACGTGCACTTTTATTTAACAATTTTCAATGGAGGCGCCTTTAATCAAAAACAAAAGCTGCGCACGAAAGCAACGCGTACTATGCCTCACGTTCAGCATCGAACTAACATACTCGACCACATCGAGGCAGACTGGGTGTAGCGTCGTTTGTTTTGGACGGGATCGACCAATAGGAATACGAACAATCCCAGAGTATCGTACTGCAGCAGGTTGTAGCTCGCAGACTGAAACGGAAACAGTCCTTCAAAATATGAATGAAAAAGGACGGGTGCAGCGGCGATGATGAATTGACTGGTGTTGCATTATGTATCCCAACATCGACAACTGCGTCGTAGCGTAGTAAGGTAGTAACCTCACGCAGCGATTCCATTTCCCGCCAAAATACTGGCGCTGACTGGGCGAGTTTTTCTGTGGATTGAGATTCTTTTGCCTTGAAACAGACAAGACGCATTGATTTCTTGAAGATGGCAAAAAACTGTGTTTGTCTACGGACGAGAATTGATATTTGGAAGGTCGGGACGACTACGTCGTAATCACTAATCAGTTACACATAATCGTCTTTTATAAATCCAGATTATTAGAACTTGAGATTCGACTTTATTTTTTGTATTTAATTCCGGCAAGGTTTTCTTGCAAAAGAAAGATTCAATCAATCTTAAATAGGGTAAGGAAAAGAAAATTAAACAGATTGATTTGCGGAAAAGAAATTGCTAAATATAGAAATTTAAAAATAAAATAAGATTAGTACCATATAAACTGTAGCGTTGTTTAAGGCTTGAACAAAGATAATAAACAACTAAACAAGGACCCCATTAAAGGTTCTCCGGTTCTTTTTTTATGTTGTTTACTTCTCAGGAGAGCTTTTTACATTAGAATTAGTTAAAAACCAGAAAGATTATTTTTTTGGTGGATTAGTATACTTAATAACTATAATCTTGTTTACGTATACGGATTTTCAAAATGCTGCAATGCATCTCTTCAAAATTTCTGAGTGTCCTGAAACAGATTGTTTGTAATGAACGTTTTGCTAATACTTTTCCTCGATTTCCTTTAAAAGTCCTTACTTAATCAGTTCCAATTCTTTTATCAACAGCATTGTATCTTCTATTAATTAGTAAAAATGGTTTTTGCAGTATTTGCAAGTACATTTTCGTCATTTGTCCTATTTGTTTGAAAAATATGGGAACTAACACAGGAGGTGCCAAAGGTTGCCAATACTGGGCGCTTACAACAGTTAAATTAAAATCACTCGGTCTTTAGAATCCTCTATCAAAAGTTTGGATGGATAAGAACATTGTTTATAAGGACCATGAAGTATCCTCTTTACCTGGAATAAGAATCAGATTAGCTCTAAGTTATGCGTTTGGGGTAAATATGAGATCTTTGTAAAATATCAAAATATCGTTTGTTATAATTCCTAACAATTCAAAGTAGTTAGGGGTATGAAATCTTGACCACCTATATTAAAGACCATGCGAGAAAAACTTACTTTAAAGAATCTCCTATCAGAGAGAGGCAAAAACAAAAAACGGCAGTTAAAAGAAATTATCATGGTAAAAACATTCTCTTGCTGTACTGAATTTTCTTTGACACTAATTTTAATTATCTTATATTTTTTACATTTTTCTTGATCTTTTGGTCAAATTGATAATGTTAAATGGTATTTCTAAGTGAAGAAGACTACAATAAATAGTTGAAACGTTAAGAATTCATTATAGATTTGACCAAACAATTAAAAAAAGAGTAGAAAGCAATCTTTTGCTTCAAAGGAATGTAGTCCATACGTACTTAATAACTTTTGCCATAAACAAATGAAAGAAGCTACTGAAGTATGCTGAAAAGCTAACCAAGAAATAAGAGATGAAAGATATCTTGTAGGCATTCTTCTTTTTAGAAAACCAAAAGGTAGTACTATGATTCCAAAAAACATATCCTTGGTAACACTAAAATCTTATTGAACCTATAGAGAGTTGTTGTAATGAACCCTAGGAGCCAGAAATAACATAATTCTGAAGTAAGCGTTTTCAGTTAGTATTTGATTACTCTTCTAGACGTTTACAAAGAATTTTTCAGAGTTTTATAAATATAAATGATCTTTCTTCTCCCAAATTGGTTAAATTGACAAAATCTTGCGTGTTTTCTGTCTAAAGCAAATATTTTGGAGCTGAATACGATACCATGTTATCAGTAAGTGACATTGCTGAGATAATCAGATCAAAGGTAATAATGAAACCTATAAGTGAGAGTTACTTTTGGTACTGTTATGTGGTTTTTTTATGTATCCATAAATTAAGAGATTATCAAAGACTGAAACAATCTAAAACATCAAAGTACAATTAAAGTCGTGGATACTCTTTTATTACCCCATCAAAGCTACTATTTATTTGGAAGCAAACTTTCTCTTAAAAGCCTCTAAATTTTATCTTCTTCTTCTTCATCACATTGTAAAGTGAGTATTATTAAGATGATCAATCCTTAACTTTCTCCGGTTTCAAAAGCTTCCCTGTTATCTAGTATAAGAATTCCAAGGGAAGAATTGAAATGTTTGAGTCCTGGTTTCTCCAACTAAAATTCTTTGTGTTCAACGAACTCCGAAGGAGTCGTTACTGAAGTCTGTCTGTCTGTCTGTATGTCTGTCCGCATTTTTTGTCAAATTTTGAAATTTTGACTTCAGATTTGGATTTTACATCAAAAACTAAAGACGATGTGGTATCTTCGTTTTTTGATAACTCTTCGGGAACATGGTCAAAATGGCCGCCGAAATTTGAAAAAAGTAACAAAACAGGAGTTCGTTGTGGTTATGCTTTGTATTCCCAGATGTTTGAACCTCAGGACATTTTAAATCCAAACCGTTGGGGTGCTGATCTCCAGGGCCATTCCAAGCGAGCGTGCAGGGTGTGCTCAACACGCGGGCGAAAGCCTCAAAGGGACAGCAAATTTCAACAAATATTCGTCAGAATAAGATTGACCAAAAACCACATTAGGTCATCAATAATATGTGTCCTAAAAGTTTTGAAACAATATATTTATCGTGAATAGCAAATTCTGAAGTTGGTGTTCGAAACAAAATTGCCTCAGTACTCTGACTTTTAATACCAGTTAGATTGCATCATTATATCTCTTATAAAGAGAAAATTCTCAAAAGTATCTACCATCTAGTTAAGCAAACGCTTGATTTGATATTGTGAGAATACTGTATCACATTAGAAAACTCGAAAATTAAGGAAAATGATTTCTACACTGATAATATCGAACCTGCAAACCAGGGGTGTGAGACCCACATTAATTAGCTACACTGGAAGTAAGAAGCGTTGAAGCTGCTCTAGGAAACTGCCATGTAGACATCAGGGTACAGGGAAGCTGTCTTTCATCTCATCCTTCGTGTCTAATAGTGGATGGTTTTCTGAAGCGCTTAACAGCGAACGGTTTTCTTGCTCAGGTATGCGCAAAATACGGACTAGTGTTAGCTACTGGTTGCGTCGTTTGCAACTGAATTGATGTGGTCTGCAGGATCATAGAGAGATTGTGTGATGGCCTTTAGAGCAATCCATCTACGGTTAAGATAATTATCTTCATCAAGAGAGAAAACGGATGATTTAAGAGAATTCATATTGTACGGTAGACCTGTATCGCTCGTGCAGGAGGTCAAGTATTTAGAAGCGACCTTGGAAAAGAGATTAAACTGAAAGTCACATGTCGACAAAGTGATAACCACCTCGCAGTGACACTCTAGCAGCTGCATCAGGAAGGTTCTGAGGAATCAATCCTTAGATAGCCTATTTGATCTATACGGCAATTATCAGACCTAGAGTACTATATGGTTTAGTGGTCTGGTGGTCTAGTGTAAAGCGCACCACCATCACCCAAAGGCTGGCCAAGCTACAACGTCTAGCATGTCTGGGTATAACCGGTGCAATGAAGACAACCCTTACGACTGCACTTGAGGTTTTATTAGAGCTGCCGGACCTTCTAACTTGAATAAGGAAACAGACAATGGTGAGCTACTTCAGAAAGCGTGATGCAAGCTTATGGTTTGAAAATTAATTTAACACCGGCCACGCTAGGATAGTACAATTAGTGAGAAAATAAGTGCCTTTGTTCTCTTACAAAGTAACACAGACGGACTATCGGTTAAGGCTACATGGGCTGCAACTAAAGAACAGTGAGTGAGCAGTAAGGAGGATTCCCAAAAGGACTTGCTGGTTTTCTGTTCGGATGGATTACATACCGATGACAGGAAATCCTACCTAAAACAACCAAATGCGCAGGAGAGTTTCGCTCTGACAGAGCACATTATGGTCTTCTAGGCTGGGGTTTGTAGGTGGCGTATAGAGAAGATGCGAGGATAATGCAGCAAAAGATATGTACCTGCTCCGACTATCAGGTGTCACTAAAAGCAATCTGTGTAACCAGTACAAAAGAAGGAGGACGAAGACGCTTTGAAAAACTTGCCACAACAAAGGAGGTTAATCTTCTTGAGTTATGGTGGGCACAGCAAGAAGACAGATGAACTCGCCAGACTCGAAGCCGAGGATATCTACGTAGGATCAGAATCCTTTCTAGGAATATCTAGGCAACAGATCTCGTTAGTCCTAAACGCATAGGCTTACGAGACTCAAAAAGTAAGCGGGATAAGAAGCAGTGGCTATCACCAAGTAAAAAACCATATAATCGGTTTTAACTTCTCATAGTTAGACTGACACATAGGCAAGAACCGGAAGACCCTAAGCCTTTTAATTGATAGAAGGCACCTTTCGCTTATAGGTGTAGAGGAAGACCCAACATGCCCTAAATGTGGGAATGACAGTGAAACGTCTTTCCACTTTCTGGAAGAATGTGGGGGTTATGAGAGGCTAAGGGTTAAAACCTTTCAGGCTGTTACCCTAACAAGGAAGGAATTAAATTTCCTAGCCTGGACTGACATCCTCAGTTTTGTGCGGAGGTCAAGTAGGTTCGGGCAGAAAACAGATGATAGAATAATAATCAATAGAATGGGAAAATGACAAGAGGTTAGTAAAAAAGGGCTTATTGCTGGGTCTTAGCCTTCCCAATTACTACTACTACTATTATTCTGACAATATTGAAGATTGTCTAAATAATGTTAAAGTTAAAAGAAACACTAAATTTTGCGACAAAGTGGTGTGTAATTTCAACAGCTCACTCAGGTGATACAATGTTTTAGTCAGACTTGGCATCATGTCATTAAGCTTTTGTGCTTAAAAACCATAACCCTTCAAAGGTTTTTGGGCAATTCTGTCGAGGAGAGTTTATGATAACGAATGAGAAACTCAAAATGAAAAGCAATTAAGACGTAGAGTTTTTTAAAAGTTAGCAAAAATAAATTTTGTCACCGTCTAAGAGTTGATGGAGAGCGTTAGAAGATTACGCGTCATTAAGGATAATGGACCGTTAACATTAATTTAATTAATATTTTTGTGCTCAACAAATAACAAGTTTATATTGATGATTGAAATTAGATTAATGTAGTACATAAAGATTAAATATTGAAAATCATATAAAAACTTTCAGGACATACGTTAACAACTGTATAGTCCAATCATTCGGATTGGGCTAATCTTAACACAGATTTGAATAGCCAATAGTTTCAACTACATAGAAAGATAGTAGAATGAAATTCCAGAATTAGAGAAAAGATTTTAGTGAATTGATATATTCGCTAAACGATTCCCATATCCCTCGTTTCCAGTACTCCCGGATATCACGTCTATCTATCTCTTTTTCTTCAGTCGTCTTACCAGATTCTTCTTGTCTTATTTTTCTTGCCCAAATCATGGACATTCCCTATAGATTTTTGTTTTTTCTATATTTCGTTCAGTTGGATTTATCTTCCAGATTGTGGAAATTACTCCCGCAGTCTGTGTTTCTTGTCTTATCGAATTCTGTGGATGTGGTCGGAGAATTTGTCGTATTGAACAGATTTTACTCGTATCTTTATGTCGTGCGATGCTTTTTTTCCATCACGACATAACGTAGGGTAAATGAAATCAGGCGGAATTCCATCAGCTCTTAAATGTGACACTGTAACACGCTCTTTGAGACTCCTGATGGAATAATAAATCATCTGCGATGATATCAGAAGATTTAAGAATCATCCAAACGCAGAATCAAAACTGGCAAGCGGAGAGTTCTGTGTTCTAGCTACAAACAAAAGAATCCGAACACTCAAACGTCTGATTACGTGAAAACTAAATACATCATATCGAAAATTAGGACCAGGACTAAACTACGGCAGAAACAGTAAAGAATACCTCGAGATTCAGCACATATGCAGGAAACAACGAAATGTTAGCTCATAAAGTATCAGTTCGACAAGAAGTTGCACTAGAACAGTGATCAAAAATTTCAAAGATTTAAAAAAATTAATTTTTTGTATACAACAAGAAAATTCTTCAAATATTCCCTGTTTGCGGCGAATTGAAAACTTTTTAGGGTATTTGAAGCAGAACAGTCTTCAGGCCGAATCTACAAAAACTGACCTTCAAAATGAAAAAATGTTGTAAAGTATTAATTTCCAAGAAGCCGTAAACAATATTGACAAAGCAAGTCGAATTGAAATTTCGATTTTGAAAGTTTTTCGGATTTCATTCACCATTCGTTATTGTCTTTATTTGAAAACTTGCAAAAATAAATAAAACTATACACAGCTTAATATAAACTTGTAGAAAAGCGAAAAACAATCTCGAAAATATTTTGTTTTATGTTTTTGTGGTCTAAAACCTTTATTGTTTTTTTTTTTCGTTTTCATTTGTTACAGTTTACAGAGATTCGCTTCCAACGAATATCTAGTAAGTCATGCATTTTTTTAAAGAGACAAAAACATCAATAAATTGATTTCTAAAATAGGCAACTTTTTTTACAACTTAACCGATCTCATATCTCTTATGGTTTATGAGATCCCTTCAGTGTACCGGCTTAGTATATTGGAGGAAACGTTTCAAGTTTAAAAACATTTGCAAACCAGGGCAAGCAAAAACTTTTATAGGCGTCTTTGGGGCGCACAATTTTCTAATCGATATTTAATTGAAATCTGGTACTTTTTCAGAGGAAACTTTACTAAATGTTCATTGATTTGAATATTTTAAAGGGAGTGCCTTTAAGCATGAATTAAAGTTAATGACATGTCAATTACATTTCCGATTGTAAGTGATTTTTGTCGGTATTGAATTTTTTTCTATTCGTTTTCAAATTATTTGTTTATTATAATGGAAATCTTACTTAACATAAATTACCATTCATGTAATCTTAAACTGGTATTACACAATAAAAGCATTCAAGACTACATGCTGTTGACGAATGTCAAAGCCACTTCTTTGGAAGTTAAATAAATTTCCTGGGAGAGCAAGTGAGACATATACTGAATTACTGACTCATTAAAACCCGATACATCCGCTGACGGAACACGAAACTTCTTTTTTATCATCCAGACATTAGTTCATAATTTTTATCTAAGAAATTATTGACAGGAAGTTCCTCTTAGAAATAAAACACCACTAGTACAACCATTACGTAACCAATAAACGGATTAACATTCATTCATCCCCGTATCGAAATTGAAAATAATAATAATCTACATAATTGTATACTTATGTAAGTAGGACAAGCATTTATTGTAGTGCTTACAGTACTGATATATCTTAACAAAATAATCAAAACACTGTTTGAACTACACAGAATGAAACTAATCGTCAGATAATTAGTATTGTTTATTTACTATGGAAAAGAAATACAACAAATTAAACAAATGCAATACTTATAGTAATTATTGGTTTGGGTTGAACTTGAATGGGTATTTATTATTTATTTAAAGATAATTAGCACTGAAGGGCATGACCTCTTGAAGTTGCATTTTGTTTTTTAACCATTAACAAATATCAGTTATTATTCCTAATTAAGCTGAAGAAAATTGACTTGTTTGCATTTTATAAAGGCTGTAAGACAGTACTGTGTGATCAAATAATAGAAAAATGCGTAGAGCATAGAATTGACTTTAATTAAGTTAGTATAAATGGTATACAAACAGATGTTTATTGGTTCTACATTCATAACCTAAAATGTATGTAGATCTGTCAAACGACTGATGTCAGTGACAAATTTAAGTATTAATTTTCAACTTAAAATTGTGTTAATTTTTCATTTTTGAATAGTAAATCTATAACTATAGATAGAAAAATCGAAACAATTTTAATGCGTCGTCTCCAGTGGCGGACACAAGTCACAAAGCATTGCTTGTTTCATGACGTGACGGATGACAATATCAAGTGCCAACAGTTGTCAGTTTTTGATTTTTTCAATATAAAGGAGGTTAATGCACACAAATTTATGTATTTTGTAGAATTTCTGTTTGTATTATTACAACATGCATCCTACAGAATATTTCTGAAATATCTTTGACAACTAGAATTAATTAGCCGACATGAATCAAACGTTACAAATTCTCTGAGAATATGTAGTTCAAATAAATGGCAGAAGTTATGTCTATACAAAGTAGTGAAAGGTTATTTTCGATTTTGTCAAAGTAATGTCATTTCAACAAAATTTCTTTTGTTTTGTCAAAATTATTTCAATGCATATCTGATTGAAGAAGAAGAATTAATACGAGAATTCAAAGAAGCTAAAATTAAAATCCTAGGGATAACAGAGACAAAAAAGAAAGGAAATGGAAATATGATGATGAAAGATGGACATATGTTTATCTATAGTGGAAAAACCAGACAGAGCGTGCAAGTGCTAGAGTGGGGATAATAATCCACAAAGACCTAGTATCATATGTTTGTGGATGGAAGTTAATCTCAGCGAGGTTAATAAGCATGGAGTATCGCATAGGTAAAGTCGACAAAGTAACAATTCTGGTAGTATACGGGCCGTCCGAAAACGAATCGAAGGTAACTAAGGATAAGTTCTGGGAATTTATGCAGGAAGTAAAAAACCGAATAAATCAATAATGGGCGACTTAAATGGGAGAGTCGGCAGAAAGGATGAACAGGGTCACCCGGTAGGGAAGTTTGGAGAAGAAGCCAAAAATGATAATGGAAAAATAATAATAGAATTCCGCTTACATAATGATATGATTATAGCGAACACACGCTATGAACATAAAGACCTACACAGGTATACAAGAGTTATAGAAAACACGGGAAAAAATCTATAATTGATTTAGTACTGGTGCGAAGAAAAAACAGAAAATCGGTAAACGATGTTAGGGTAAAAAGAGGTAAAACAATCGGTAATGATCACCACCTAATGAAAATTGGTGTAAAAAAACCGGAAGCAAAGGCAGGGGTTAACAAAGAATATTAGAAAGTCGGCATAAGGACATACAAGCTATTGGAAGAAAGTGCCAGAAGAGAATTTGAGAAACTGCTGAACAGAGCATTGTCAAAGACAGGAAATCAACAACTACAGATCTAGAAGAATTATGGCGATACTTTCGCGCTATAATCAAAGAAGCTGCAGGAACAGTGCATAGTAAGAAGAGTAGGGGGGATTATAGAAGCACGGTATAGTAGAACAAGGAATTAACTCAAGAGATAAAGATCAAGAATTTTGGAAGTCATACCTAACTGATAAGAGGGAGAAAAATTACAGGAAATATAATAAGCAAAGGAAGAAAGTGAAGGAAAAAGTCGCTCAAGCAAAGAAAAAAGCTTGGGAAGATTTCGGAAATAAAATGCACAGTTACTATTTAGGGCCCTAAAGAACATAAGAAAATATAACAAAGAAAAGATACAGTGGCTAGAGGATAAGGAAATCTACTCAATAAAAATACAGAAATAGTAGCCAGGTGGCAGGAATATTTCATGGAAGTACTCAATGGTAGGGAGGAGAAAGAAAAGAAAATCGGAAATGGCAATGAAGAAAACGAAGAAATTGTAGAAACTTTGACGGATATGGTAATAACAATGGAAGAAGTAAAGAAGGCTATCAACCGACTGAAAAGCGGTAAAGCAACCGGAACCGACAAACAAAATCATTAACATGGCGTAGAGTAAGGGAAGAATCCCAAAAGATTGGACACAGCAATAATTCTACCACTACGTAAGAAAGGGAATAAGATAAAATGCGGCAATTACAGGACGATCTCAATACTGTCCACAGCAAGCAAAGTATACGAAATTATACTAGAGAGAAGAGTGAGGGAAATAATGAAATCTTTATTAAGCGATAGTCAATGCAGTTTCACACCAGAGAGAGGAACCACAGATTTAATATTTAGTATGTGCCAGATTGCAGAGAAAATCATACAAGACCGCAGTATACAGTGTGTCCCAAATTGTGGCTCACTATTGGGACCCCGGAAATTATAAGAGATATGAAGTCGGTTAAATTAGAAAAAAGTTGCCTATTTTGGAGATTAATTTATTTATGCTTTTGTTTTTTCAAAAAAGTTCACGGCTTACTAGATATTCGCTAAAAACGAAATTATCTGATTTCTTTTAAAGTGCTTTGAGTTTTTTACTATTTATATCACTAATGGATGACATCGACAAAAAGTGTAGCCAAACTATGAAGGGCGTGACCATTGGCGTATGGAAGTTGCAGATATTTTACGGGGCATTAGCTGCTTATTTGACGCTATCTGTTAATGCACAGTAAAGTATTTTTTAAAAGCGTCTTTCTTTTGTTTTAGCAATTGTTACATAACAAACGTAATTTATTTGACAAAAATCAGTAATTTGATATGTTTAATGTCATGGCACACTACGTGGGAAATGCTTTTCACTTCATAACTTGGTAAAACAAAAGAATACCTATGTCAAACCTTATATCACTGAAAAGCATTTTAAAAGCGATATTCAGCAATATGAATATCAAGTTGGAGTTTCATTAAAAAAAATGCGTTTACGTTTCGCCGCCGAAGTAAAACGAAAGACGATTGCGAAACGGATTTTTTTGTGTTAAAGGGTAAATTCACTTTGCCGTTTTTTTTCTAGGATAAAATCTGAAAAATCTTGGAGAAAAGAAGTGTTAACAACTGTCAGAACAAGCAACTCTCAATCAACAGGATTTATTACCACTAAAGAAATGGGGCAAGGAGGAAAGTTGAGTTTTTTACTATTTATATCACTAATGGACGACATCGACAAAAAGTGTAGCCAAACTATGAAGGGCGTGACCATTGGCGTATGGAAGTTGCAGTAACTGGTATTATCAGTCTGCTGTACGCAGATGATCTGGTTATACTGGCCAACTCAGAAAGAGACCTCCAAAGGAAGCTGGAAGTATGGGACAGAGAAGTTAAGAATTTCGAAATGAATATAAATGTAAACAAAACCGAAGTATTGGTAATTGAAAAGGCAGAACGTGAAATAAGTGTTAAGTTGGACGGCAAAACGATCAGTCAGATGGATCATTTTAAATACTTGGGATCGACTATCTGTGACAAGGGAGGAATTGAGGAAGAAATTAATTATGGAAGCAAATAATTAAATATTAAAAATCCACTTCCGAAATCTATATGGCACGTGAACCAATTCTACATCCTGTGTGTCAATTATTAATGATAATTGATTGCACAAAACGTAAAACGGTACTAGCTACTTAGCAGGGCATTTTTCGTCGCTAGGGTCGGACCTACCGCCCCGATAATAAAAGAGGCACCGCTTGGATAAAGGCCGTACACAAGAAATCTCTTCATTCAAAATTGCTCCCAGGTTCAAAACACACAACTGGGCAGTCTAATTGAAATGTGACAGTTGTTTAACTGTCATTTCCAAAGCAACAGAGGAAGTAACAAGTGTAATCATGGCTGAACAACTTCGTCGTAACAAAATAGTACACGAACTATAGAAAAATTAAGGTACGCCGTGCTTCATGATCTCAAAAAAGCCGAAATATGCTACTTTGACAGTCATAAATAATATTCTAAAGTTCAAAGAAAGTTTGAGCAATCAGAGAACGTTAGAAAGGTGGAAAAATCAAGGCACAGTTTGCACGAAACCTCAACATCCCTGTTTGAGACGTAGCCCAGAAGTTAAACTGCTTCCATTTACTGGTTCAGAAAGTCCTGAAACAATCGCGATTTTAAACGTATAGTCGAGTTGGCTTCACTGTGGGAAGGTGGACAAAAACAGCAGACTAAGATCGGGACGAGGAAACTACACTACACCGATTTATAATCAGGGATTTTCACTGTGTCGACTTTTCTCAGACTTTTAGAATAAAACTCCATACAGCAAAAGATCCGACTGTAGCAACAAGTCACCAAGTTTTTAGAAAAGTGCCTTGCCTGACAAGGGATTTGTATGTATGGTTGTAAAACTGACTCTTTTATTATTACGAAAAGCACAATCAATCAAAACATTTACAAAGAGAAGTGTCTAAAAGCACGAAATAAACCGTTTGTGAAATTCCAAGAAGAATTTACTTTGATCAGCTTTGGCCTTAGCTCATTACAGTAAGGACACGGTTAAATGAGTGAATGACAACAACTTGGATTTTCTCCCGAAGAAGTTTAACCCTCCCAGTTGCCTCGAGGTGAGGCCAATGGGAAAATTGGATTATCGTTAAGCCAAAACTTCTAAAGACACGTAGGCTATTTAGATGTGAAAACTCACATCGCATTTTTGACAGACGGTTTGGATATTTATAAAAACGCGTATGTGGTACCAGACTGAGAAAAAGTGGGAGAAGGTAACTGAGAAGTTAATGAGACTACTGTGTGGCGTCTGACAGAGACAGTAAATTCAAAATTGAGCCGTTACGTTACTATGATCAAAATTAAGTTACACAATTCTTTCGTATGTTCTCTGCGGTACGTAAATACTATAAATAAATAAATACTCAAAAAGGTTTAATTTCTTCCAAACTGTACTACCTAGGTTCGAAAAATGGTGCATAAACTTTTTCATCTGCAGACCTTAGCAGCAAAACTATTTGAAAATTGATATCTGTTTAATTATTTATTAGTCGATAGCCAATAAAATTCATCTTTTGTAGTTTATTTGAAATCTCATTAAAAAGTAAAGTTCGTGCTTGAAATATATTGGAACTAGAAACATCTAGGAATGCAAAGCATAACCACAACGAACTCCGTTTTGTTACTTTTTTTAGACTTCGGCAGCCATTTTGACCATGTTCTCGAAGAGCTATCAAAAAACGAAGATTCCAAAATTTCAGAATTTGACAAAAAAATGCGGACATACATACAGATAGCCATACAGACAGACAGACTTCGTAAATTCAGTAACGACTCCTTCGGAGTTCGTTGAAAATAAGCAAAAAAACTACTTAAGGGGCCCAGAATTGTGTAAGGGGCTGTGGTCCGCCCTGATCATAGGTACTGAGCTATATATAAACTTTATTCACAATGCACCTACAAAGAAAACAATGGTTGCAATTGTAACTTCTCGCAATAGTTAAGGAATTTCTATGCTCTTGAACTAGTCCTTTCAGAGATTAATATTATAAGCAGACCTTACAAGGACTATAAAATTTACAACAGTTTTAGTCACAACGACTATAAATATTTGTCGCCTACAATTTTTATTCAATGAGAATTTTAAAATAATTCTCTGTAAAATACAGGATTCTTAAAATTTCTTAATACCGGATGGCTATAAAAAGATGCGTCCTGTTTAACAGTTTATAGCTTTTGACAGATAGCAGACATTGATCTCGAACTTTTATAACTTATAGTTATAGGAGTCAAAAATAGGTGTTTAGAAGGAAAATCATTATTGATAAAAACAATTGAACAGTTGAACAATAAAAAAGTTTTTCCAAATGTAGATTTTATGAGCGTATTAACTTCTATCTGTAAGTGTTTTAGGCCTAAATCTGAATTAAGACTGTAAGATTAATCTTCTAATTACATTCTAGGGCACGTTTAATAACACCTTTTTGATTATATTATGAAATTGTCTCAAGTTTTCAGAAGGTTCATGGAGAGCGTTCCATATACAGTAATCTAAAGTGTTGGCAGTCAGGAGATTTTGATGGCAATTTGTTTACCTTGGTGATTAAAAGCACATTCTCTTCTAGAAAAATAAACTATCAACGTATTCATTTGTTTCAAAAGCAGTCAACTACTAAAAGTTCCATAGTTTGCAACGAGATATTTGCTTTTTGAACTGTCAAATTTGAAGATCTATAACGTCGTTGTTTTTCAGCGTTAAGGAACGAAACCTTATAGGAAGATTTTTTGATAGTATGGCTAAGAAACTACAAAATCTCTTCCGTCTACCTTTATCGCGATTGAAGATATTTAACCTCGAAACAGAACGCATTTTTTATAGCCACCCGGTATAAACAAAAAAGACTCCAAAATAATTTCAGAAATGCGATAGTTACAGAAAGATATAGAGACATTTCTGCTCCTGTTTGAAAAACACTTAAAAATGGTTGCTTGAGGTTAGGAGGTCCCTTAGGGTTGGAGATCCCGCATCGCGGGGTCGCCGGGGCCCTTATATCCACCACTGGTCGTGCTATACAGTTTAAAGTTTTGGCAAACCGTCTAATATGTTCCGTTTAAAATAAGAACGTACAGAAATTTCTTTAAAATGCAGATTCGAATATTCAAAATAATTAACCGGATTAGCGTTTTGTCTTCCGGTTCCTTCTCCCTTCCCTAATGAATAATGACCCATTAAACCTTTACTTGCAATTAACCTCATGCGCGTGACGTCATCGATAGCTTGTCTTCATGGTTTGGTTTCCAAACAAACAGTCGGTCAAGTAAGCTATTACTTATGGCATGTGTGAAATTACTTAGAAACGCTCTACAATAATCATACAAGTGGATTAACATTTGAAGGTGATAATGAAGACAACGACAGCAAATTAGAGAATGCAATAACTAGGACAGAATATGATAGAGTAATCCAAAACTTAAAAGACCATAAAACTCTAGGCGTTAATTAAGTGCCAGTAGAAACTCAAAAACACATCGGAAAGAGTAATCATGATAAATTGTTTCAGCTTATATGTAGAATGCATAGCACAGGCATAATTCCCACGGATTTTAAACAGAACGTAATCATTCCAATGAACGACAGTAGTGGCAACTGCGTAAACCATCCCACGATATGCTTGACCTCACCCACGTTGAAAATATTAACAAAAATAGTATGTAGAAGAATAGAAAGAAAAGTGGAGGAATACCTAAACTACGACCAGTTTGGTTCCAGGAAAAACTTAGGGACAAGAGAGGCAATACTTGCATTGCAACTAGTAATCAAAAAGAGAATACAGAAAGCTAAAGAAACGCATATAGCGTTCATAGTTATCGAGAAGCTATTTTACTGCGTGAAATGGAACAAGCTTTTTAAAGTCCTGGAAATAATTCATGCACACATTATACAAAGAACAATAAGCAGTGATAACGTGTGGAGAGCACCAGGAATATCCGCATATAAAAAAGGAGGTAAGACAAGGATGTGAATTATCGCCACCACTCTTCAATGCTTATATAGAATGTGCTCTAAAGATAGTCAGAGAACAAGCTGAGATAGGAGTTAACATTCACTGAAAAACTATAGAAATGCTGAGATATGCAGATAACATAGACATTTTGGCTGAAAATCAAGAAGACCTTAAACAAGCTGTTGGCAAAACAAAAATTTCTCTTATCTCGAAAACGGTTGATTTGCGGACCCTGGTTGATTAAGACTTTTTTACTTGTTTTTGATCGTACAATATGCCCCTTAAATATTTAAACTTTTTTTTAACACTTTGTATAATAATTGCATTATAAAAGATTATTGTGCATGAACTAATTGCAATAACTAATCAGTAATTATTGATATCAACATTTTCTAGAATAAAATCTTATTTTAGATGCAGATTATTTTGTAGATAGATACAAATAAAATTGATATTATTAACAAAAAATATAATTTTATAAAGGTTGCATCATATGAAATTTTGTACAGAAATTCTTAATTTTCACCGTCAAAATTGCTACCCGAAGATTGTCAACTGTCACGTGCATCTGTAAAACAATTCTAGTCTTAATACTTGAATTAGAATCGTGAAGATTTCACAGAATGGTATAAGCGTTTCGAAGGTAAACATTGCGTCAAAATCTAAGGAACTCGACCATTTCTGTTCCATGCCCTTCCAACACCTTTGATGAATTACAGAGAATTCTTGTGCTCTAGGTGTTTCTTGTGCTTCTGTTGAAGCTACTTGGAATTAAATCGTTTTATCGTAGAAAAACCAAACGAAGAATGAGAAGGCCACGATGAATATTTGATTCGAGATTTCAAAAATTTATATAAGGCTTAAGATTAGTAAAAACCAAGCTCTGTTTGAGAAAGCTTCCAAAAGTGAGCTACATGTAAACAGAGATGTTTAAGCAAAGCGTATCTAAAGTAAAGCTTCAATCAGTAAATTTATTATAATTATACACTTCATAATTCTCAAAGTAGTCTTTAAGCATGAAGCCATGTATGAAAGCTGATTTTATTATAAAAAATGATAACACAAGTTGTTGATCTCATTTTAATTTTCAACCGCTTCTTTTATCAATTATACTCATGAACATTGTCGAAAAAACTTCTAACAAGATCATGGTCGCTAGATTCAGACATTTTTCCAACATAACAAAATTACATCGTTGAAGTTTCATTCTTACAAACAGGTTTAGAGTTTTGTTTTTCAACTTTCAGTTCACCTACCAATCAACACGGCATCATTTTACCCACATCGATAAGTTGGAGCAGTGTCTTAAAACGTTGACTAGACATTACACAGTATCCGAAGTAGGGATTCTTATTTACTTCTTCTTACTTCTTGCAAGATCTTCATTATTGCATCATCGATTGACTGTATGTGGTTTGTCGTCTTAGACAAAAAGAAAAGTCTGAGCCCTTTGCATTTATTAGACCTTCAGGGATACGCCGCGGAGCACATTTTGTCTTATTTGCTGTCTACTAAGTCTGTTGTTTTTTCTTGATCTTCCACTTGTGGCTTTTTCATGACATCCTCTGTTCTTCTTTTAAGCTAGTAAAAGACTAACAATCAATTGGTTAGCTTTTAACTTAAATGAAATCCAGCGCTTCAGCATCAACACTGAGCTTGTTCAAAATTTACTTCTTACTTTGCTATGTTCTGTTTCTAAGGCGTTATAAAACTGTTCAACTTCATCATTCCTGTTATTGACAGAAGTTGCCTTTCCGATATTGGTACAAGATTTCGGGTTTATTATGTTGTTTTCTAATATTACATCAACACCACATCAATGTTGATTATTTATTGTTGACAAAAGTTAAAACGTTTCAAGATGAGGTATTGAGATTTAAAACACTACTTTCAGTCCAACTGTGTTAAGAACTCATTTACACATACAGGGTGTTTTAAATATGAGTGCAAATATTTGGCAGGCGCACTCCTTGACAGAAATTAAATCTACTTTATCGTATAACTTTTTTGCCTAAAATGCACTGTTTCTGAGATACAGGGCGTGAAAGTTAAAATATTTAAAATATCTTGTTTTCTCGATATTTCAAAAAGGAGGTGAGATATCGGAATGAAATCTTGAAAGGTATCTACTATTTTAGATACAGTCAGCCGGGGCTATTTTGAACAATTTTATCATATTCTTCTCCTTAACTTCTTTATTTTTGCTGTTAATTAATCTAGGAATATCAGGAGGGTATACAGGGTGTCCGAATATTACGCCGAAAACTCTTGACTGTAGGCTTGGTGGATTAAATAGAGACGATTTATCGAAAAAAAGGGTAAGTAAAAAATTTTTAGTTTTTTTTTACATGCAAGACGGAGCTTTTTACGATTCCTGTCAGACTTAAAATTAATTTTATTATAAAGCAACATACTTGCTTCATTTGTTTTAACAAAAATGCGCCATGTTTCTCCGCCACCTCGGATTTTTTGTATCAGTAACGTAGACAACGCGAAATTGAATGTTTTAAAGAATCTCGTTTTTCTCGAAAATGGTTAAGTTTACGCAAAAATTGCAAGAGGCTAAATTGTTTATAAATCAAAGTTGCTTTTATGTGTTCAAATTAAATTTGTAAAATGTTGTTCGTGCAAAAAGTTCTGAGCTTTTCAAAAGCAGCATATTCATGAAAACTTGTGATACGATTTGTAGATTTTAACGATATTTTAGCATAAGGACCACTCTAATGGCACCCAATAGCATACCAAGTTTGAAGAAGATTCGTTGATTCATTTCGACACAGTAAAGAAATAACCATTTTTTTCCATCAACTTTGAAGCGTTATAACTCCAGAACTAAAAACTTTTACTTACCTTTTTTTCGATAAATCGTCTCTAATCCGCCAAACCTACAGTCAAGAGTTTTCGGCGTAATATTCGGACACCCTGTATAGTGCAATGTAGAATAAGGTACTGCTGGTGAAGTTAATATTTCTTTTAAAATACAGTTAAAACTAAAATAAATTTTATTGTTCCATCTCCGGGGTAACATTGAACACAGAGTTTAAAGCTTTTTATATGCATTATGGTTATAGATGTGTTCAGAATAACCTCACGACGTGAAAGCTAAGAAAAAAGTATATAAGATGCGCATTCTGTTTGAGAACACACATAAAGTTTCTGATTAATTTCGTACACAAAAGAAAAGTTTGCTGTAAATTCGAAAGTATATTTGTAAAAAAAATAAGATACATTTCCAATTAAATGAACATTTTTTTAATAGAAATAACAAACTTAAACATGCAGTCTATATTAGAGGTATGAAACGTTTTTAGGACAATTTGTAGCCAGCAAAAAAAAACTTGAAATATATTAGTTGGCCTCGGCAATCTGTGGCTTCTTCTCAATATTTTCCGCTGATACAAAGGAATTATCTTCAATCCGTTACACCAACGTAATATTCAGGGAAATTGAATCTCAAAAAGTTAGTTGTATTTGTTACCTACGGGCATGAAACTCCACAGTCCTTATGAAACATTAGGAAACTAACGTAATATTCCATTCCACATTTGCTAACAAAATGTCTGGTTTTTTGGTAGTAAATCCTACTAACACGTAATCACTATGTAACTATTATTTCTGTACCTTTAAGTTCTTTTTCAAATGTATGTTCTTCCTGTAGGTTTTCTAATAGTTCTAATTTCTTTCTAAGAAATGAACTTCCTGAATCGTCTGACTCGTCTGCTAGCTCAATATCTTCGTAATCTGTATCACTGCCTACATTTGTAAGTCCAGCTTGACGCCTTTTCTGGTGAGATTTTTTGGTCAAGCCAGATCTTTCCCTTTTCGAAATTTTTTTGTGGCACTTTCGGTTTCTCTGGTTGCCTCATTGTTGTCACATAATCCACAACAACATCGTTTAGTTGGACAGTAGAAGTATTTTTTCAATGTCCTCTGGAAGTTTCTTAAAAATTGTCTCTTTCTTGGGGAGCCAAATTCTTAGCTTTTTCTTGTCTGAATCCTTCGTCTCTTGAAAAAGTTTTTTAAGAAGCTTTGGAAACACGTCTTTTTGAAGTCCAACATTTCTGTAAAAGACACCTTGAAGTCCGTTAAAATCAAATGCATTTTTATCTTCAAAAGATCGAAATGCACCACGTCCAAAGGCTGAGCTAAATACTTGAAGTTGGGGGGGAATGCAAACGAAAGCTATGTCATTTTTTGACGCCAAGCAAATAATATCTTTTGAAAGTGACCGGCGAGATTATTTCCAACCAGAACCTTTTTTCCCGGTTGGTTCTTTACCCCAGTTAAAGATTTGCAATATTTTTTGTGGACATTCCTTATGGTAAATCTTGGCATTCACATTTTGTTTGGTGAAAAATAAAGTCTATTCTATACCACCCTGAGAAATAGCTTGCCAGGCCATAATCTTCTTTCCGGATTTTCCACAAAATATTGAATTTTCTGAGTTGGGTATATCTGTTCCTAGCCTGCAGTGTAAAACTGTAAAAGTTTTCCAATCAAGTTTGACATGTTTTGTTATCTATTATAATGCATTGATCACTTTTGCTCAAAACTTGTCATACAATTTTGTAGGGCGAGTTTTTACTGAAACTGACTGAAGTGCAGTGCGTTTTGGCTATTTCTGTTTCTACCTATGGAAGTTCCGCATTTTTTGCACAGTCATGAATATATATGTCGTTTCTAACTACAAAATCCAAATCCTGTTGTGTAGAATCAGGTTTTCTTCCGCGCGCAGGTAAATCCTTTAAAGTGAAATGATTTCTCAACCGTTTAATTTTTTATTTGCACACAATTGAATTTCGTTTCTTCATTGACAAACTCTTCATCTCCTTATTAAAGTGTAAATGTTGACATTAGATTATAAAACGTTATTGTAATCCACAGAAAAGCAGGAAAAGCGACTACATTCATAGATTGGTAATTGTTCGATATAGCTACCCCTAGGAAAGCGCCGTTTTGAGAGCAAGTTTTTGGTATCAGCAGGTAGGGAATCACTCACAGAACACAATTAGGTGGCCGGAGGTAAAGAAAATTAATTCAATCTTGGTGAAACCGACGAAAAACAAACACGATTTTTAAGCACATCTGAGGTTATGTTGCACGATACAAACAATGAAGTTGGCAACTAAATCTGCTGCTGCACACACTACCAACCGCCTACTGCAACATGACCCACGTATAAATTTTATTCATTTCAATCTTGTGATGGGGGCGAAGCGAGGAGTTGGTTAGGTTAGAAGCAGTAAAACAATAATTTTTTTCAAGAATTCCACCCTAATCTTA